>JAVCKT010028009.1:31999-69923 GCA_032273925.1 Rhynchotus rufescens | reverse complement strand
GCGGCAGCGGGACCGTAACGGGACCGTAACGCGGCCCGCGCGGGGCTGCCGCGGGGCAGCCTGGGTATCCGGGTATGCTAATGAGGGACACGTTAATGAGGGATATGCTAATGAAGGTGCCGCCCCGGCCGCTCCCTACCTTCGTGCTGCACCTCCAGGTGCACGGAGCGCAGCGTGGCCAGCAGCGGCTGCACCAGGGCGCGCGGGGCCTCCCCCAGCACCTCCTGCCGAGGCAAGGGACTGCTGCCGAGCGCCCTGAGCCGCTGCCCCGCCGGCACCCGCCCTCCCGTGTGGCAGCAGCGCCTGGCCCCGCTGCTGCGATGATGGGGCTGGGGGGTCCCTGGCAGCCCAGCACTTCATGGCCCAGCAATGGCCCATCGTGCTTGGGGGTACAAAGTTGTGCTCAGGCTGCCTTCCTGCACCCCAGCCCTGCTTCACAGCTGAGGGGACACTGCCTCACCAGCATCCACCAGCCTCCCTCCACATTGAGCCTTGGGGCTGCCTCCAAAATTCCCACGGAGGTGCTTCAGGTGTGGGAGAAGCATGGATGCGTTTCCTCATACAAGGAAATCTCTGGCCCTTATTGCTAAGGTCAAGGACAGGATTAAACCTGGTGCACCAAAGCCCCACAGAGCTTTCTCCTGCAGGGACCTGGAGAGCCAACAGGGGACTGCCCAGGGCCGGGGGAATGCCAGGGACCGCTACCTGCTGCCATTCACCAGCAAGCCTGGCTACCCACCTGCATGACCCTGAGCGTCTGCAGAGAGAGCTGCTGGGCGCGCGGGGAGCTGCACGGCAGCACCGCAACCAGCCCCTTGTAGACTTGGTGCTGGTACTTAGGGTTGCCGCGGCCCAGAGAGTCCAGCAGAAGCTGCACCTCCTCTTGAGCCTCTGCTGATGTGGACGTCGCCAAGAACTCGGCGATGGATCGGACCCCTGTGCAGGCAAAGAGAGGCCAAGTCACAACCTGGATGGGTTTCTGGGTCCCACATCTCAGCTGCTTCACCTGATATCCTGAAAAAGCCCAGCACCACATCCCACTCAAGCATGACTCAAAAAACAGAAGCCAAGAAAAGTGGTCTTTCTTTTTGGAGGCATGCTCTGAGTGACACAGCTAGTGAGATTTGACTTCTACTGCTGAAGGAGAAAAAACAAACAAACAAACAAACAAAAAAACCCAAGCATAATATCCTTGCTAGAGATACAAGCTGAAAACTCTCCTCCGTGCAGAGGGAAGGCTGGGGAGAGCTTGCAGCGGGTGAGTGATCCAAGTAAGAACGGAGACTGGTTTGTGATTTTGACTGCAGCAGTTGCCACCAGCAGGACAGTAACATCGCATCAAAAGAAAGGGGTATAAATACATTTGGCTTATAAAAAAACAGACTGGAGGGGAGAGATTCCATCACCGCCTGCCTACCGTAGCTCTCACAGATGAGCTCCTTGTACTTCCTGCCAGCGTTTGCCACGAGCTGAAGCAGCTTCACAGACTCTGTTTTGTCCTCCTCTCTCAGGTGGCTCAGCCCCAGTATTTCCAGGAGCGTCAGGACACCTCCGATCTCCAGAAACTCAAGGAGGTATCTGCGTCTGCAGGCACAGAGGGGCAAAGCCAGAAATGACACCCGGAGCCTGTCTTCCCCCTGCTCCTGGGAACTGTGTCCGGATGCCTCGTGGCGGGGAGCGACCAGCCAGGGCAGGGAGCTCATGGTGCTGGTGGCTCTGCTGCCTGCAGGTCACCCGTTCACACTGTGCTCATCCAGATGTGGAGCCAGGGGCACGGTGGCCTCTGCCCTTGGTCCTCACCAGTCTGGGCACCAGACAGCAGCACATCTGTGCTGAAACCCTTGCTGTTTATAGCAAACCACGGCCTGGCTGGGGCTGCCTTGCACACAAAGGGCACACAGCCCTCCCGAGCACCTGCCCCAGACGGTTTCCTTTCTCTGCTTGCTCCGTCACCCTCGTGTGCCTTCCTCTCAGCACTCAGTGACATGCTGAACTCACCCGCTTGCAGCTGATAAAAAGATGCCTATGGACTTGAGCAGTTTGTCTAGGCAAGTGCCATACATGTAGCTGTTTGTCAAGGTTAAGGAGGGAATTACAGACCATCTTGGTGTTCCTCAGGCAGCCCTTGGCTTTGCTTGGTCTGCACCTGGGTAGTCTCTTAGGGAGAGAGCAAAGACCTCCTTCCCACAGTTGCTGCAGACTCAGAGTGCACATCCCACATGGGCAGCGTGGCCTGGCCAGCTGGCCTTGCAGGGAATTTGTATCTTGTTTCTTTGACTAGAAGGACAGGATGTTCTGATGAGAGTTTTGCTGAGGTGAGGAAAAAAAGTACAAGTTCTATACAAGTGCATTTCCCTTCAGTTCCAGCTTTAGATAGCCAACTTCCCCCCACTAGAGAACATGGCTCAATACGGATGCCTCCACAAAGAAATTATTCATCAAACAAAATTTTGCTGGAGAATTTTCCCTTCTCCTCTATCCCTCTACTCCTCCCCACCTCCAGCTTTCAAGGAAATGGATACGTCATCCGGAGCCAGGCTGTTAGGCGAGCCAGGAACAAGCTGGCTCCCTGGGAGAACTCCAGCTCCAGCTCCGGCCCCGTCTTGCCAGAATTGCTCTCAATGAAGTTGTCCAGGATGTGGCTTCGAGCAACTCTGCGGGCTCTGTCCCATTCCTGCAGGAATGCCATGAGCTTCTTGATGGCTTCCTGCTCTTTGACAGAAGTCATCATCTCTTCTGCCTCGAGGAAAATGAGAAAGAAGTTAAAAAAGACCTTGAGGACAGAAACACTCTGTACTGAGCAATCACATTTAAGATCTTATCTGGTAAATAGTTGTAAAACACTTAAGAGCCATTAATTGCAACTCATTTTCCTTTCCTACTCATTTATAAATAGGAAAACTAAGACAAAAAGGGAGTTCCTCATACACCTGATATTACCCATTGCCCTAGCCTCATTTCTTGCTAGTCTCATGATATAAACATTGCATCACATAGCTGACCTGCTACAGAGTAAATAGGGTGAAAGGAGAGCACAAATAGGTATGAATTTATGGGTAATGACAGGGTTAAGGATGCTGTAAATGCCATTTGCACTGCAGGGTGACATGGCCTTGCTCAGGACACACAGGGACAGTCATTTTGCAGTGGGCCCATGTCTCATCCAAGAAGATGAGTTTGGCCTTTGCAGTGAAAGAAAAAGTGGGTTTGGCCCCTTTCACATGGTGACATTTGCTCCTTTCTCCTTATCTAATCTCTGTGCAAAGGTTCTGAGTTTCAATTGGCATGTTTTCAAACAGCCTGAGAAAACCTGAAATGATTAGAAAACACTTGCAAGAAGACTGAGGCTTCAGGAATGGCCTTTGCCTGCACCTCCTCTACGTAGGTGCTAAATAAAGCATTGCATATTTTGCCTAATTTCTTCAGCACATTTTTGAGTCATGATGGTATCTCCCACTCTAGATTCACAAACGTGAAGATGCCCTTAGTAGGGGATGAAATGCCAGAGGAATAAGCTCCATCTCTTCATGTAGATGAGAATTCCACTGACACATAGGCATTTAGCTTTAAGATGCTGGCAAGTCTCAAGGAGTCTTACCGTTCAGCATATACAGGTGATTAAGTACAATAACAAATAAAATAGGGGAAAAAAAAGACAAAAATTGGGGTGTTTCATAATAAGAACATTTTCTTTCAGTGAAATGCAACTCACCAAGATTACCAATTTTCTGTCTGCACAGTTCTTAAGACTTTTATCCTAGAATTCGAAGCAAAATCCCAAGTTAATCTCAGAAAATCCTCAGAAAAACCCTCTCCAGTGTCTAAAGCACCTGCTCCAAGGTAACTTTCTACTGCTATGACCTTAACTAATGAGAGGTGAAAATGTACCATACCTTGGTGACTGAAAACAAACAAATTCTTGAAAAAGTTGTCTAAGAAAGAATGTTTGGGAATTAGGATGAGGTGAAATTTCATTTGGGAATTAACAGCCTGTAAGGAGCCTGTGTCCTTGGCAGGACATTTTCAGGATCTCCTTTGAATGGAAGCAGGTTTAAAATAAATCCATTTTCCCAAAATAGTTGTGATTGAAAGTGTTATTAGCCATAACAAATGTTAGCACTGACAGGAGAATGGCCTGTTAGGGGCCTTTGGTGAAACAGTCAAGTGAAAGTCATATTTCACATTATTGCAAGCATTTTCCTGTGATTTACAGAATATTTGTGAAACATTACTCGCAAGGCATATGATTGATATCAAGAGAACTGCTAGTGCGCAGGGGGAATCTGTATTTCACCGAGACTGTTTGCATGAAATTTACAGTCTCATAAAGGGCTCCTCTGTCCTCAGCAGAGATCTAGTTAAAAGAACTTTACAGTCTGAAACATCCCAAAATTGATTCTAAATTAACGTTTCCATATTTATGTGTGAGATGCCGGCAGTGTACTCTATCCCATTTTTATTAGAAAGCAGCAATAACCCCAATAACCCCCACTATTCTGAAAGCAACCTCCGGACGTGAGGATTTTGGTGATACAAAGTGCTTGCCTTTGTATCAGTGGCAAAGAGAATGGAGTTGGATAAAAGGATGGCATGTGGCTTGGAGGGTGCAAAGGTACCAATAGCTGGCTGGTATAATAATGTGATCTGCTGACATAGTGGCTTTCACGCCAGCCCTGCGGAGTACCCTAAAGGCGTGTAACTATTTTTAGCAGGGCTATTTTACATATGGGAACATACGGATGTAGGGATATGGCCGCAGTCGTTTATCAGTGGCAAGGGCAGCACGGAACTGCTGGGCTTTGGCTTCAAGCTCTGCTCGGGAGCAGGCCGGGTCAGGCCGGGTCGGAGCAGAGCCTTCGTGCCCTGCAAAGAAAAGCACACGGGATGCAGGCCCTAGCGCGGGCGCTTCAGCCGCTCCGCATTTCTGCATCCGCCGAGCGCGGCTCAAGCAGCAGGCTGAGACCGGAGCGCGCTGGTGCGGCCGGGAGCGCCAGCAGCCGCGGAGCGCGGCTCGGTGTCACCTCTGCGCCCTGCAGCGCGCAGGCCGGGCCGCGCACCTGCCCCTGCCTCCCTGGCCACCCGCACAACCCGCACACCGACCTGCCACCCACCACCAGGGCTTGTCCCTGCCCACGGGCATCCCTGCATCCCCCCGTGCCCACCCAGCCCCTTCCCTCACCCAAACCCGCCCCAGCCCGTGTCCCGCCACGCTCCGTCCCCAACCTCCCCTCCCGCCATGTCCGCCCCTCACCCGCCCCTCACCCGCCCGCCGAGGGGCGGATCCCCTGCCGCGTGACTGACACCCCCACCCAGCCAATCGCGGCCCGCCTCGGCCCCGCCGGCCCAATGGCTGAGCCTGTTCTGCTCCCCGTGGGCGTGGCGCCCGTTGCTGCGCGCGCGTTGCTAGGGAAGCCGGAGGCGGGGCGCGCAGGGGGAGGTGCTTGGCCGAGGGGGGCGGCCGCCTTGCGGGCGCATTGGCTGCGGGAGGCGCGGGGGGCGGGGCTTCCGGTGGGGAGAGCGGAAGCGCCGGGGCAGCGGGCGGCGATGGGGAGCCGCGGGCTGGAGGCGGTTGTGGAGCGGGGGGCCGGTAGGGCCGGGGGGGGCCGAGGGACACGGGAGGGGACCGGGACCGGGACCCGGGGCTGTGGGGGCAGCGGGCGGCGCCGGGCCCGGGACCAGTCCCGTGGTGGGGGGCGAGGAGGGGCCGCCGAGCGGGGAGCAGGAGCAGGAGCAGGAGGAGGAGGAGGAGGATGAGGATGAGGAGGAGGGTGAGGAGGGATCCCGGAGCCCGCGGGGCCCTCGAGGAGGGGGCAGTTTCCCCGCCCGCCCGCCGGGCTCGACCCTCCGTTTCGTTGCAGAGGCCACGCGGCCCGTGGTGGTTCTGCTGGGCTGGGCCGGCTGTCGGGACAGGCACCTGGCCAAGTACAGCGCGATCTACAGCCAGACGGTGAGCGGCGAGCGGCTGGCCGGCCCGCCCGGCCCCGGCGGCCCTGCTGGAGCAGGAGCCGCCGCGCGTGCGGGACGAGCCCTCGGTGCCGCCCGAGGCTCCTTGTGCCGCCGAGCTGCTCAGCTCGTGTTATCTCAGCCCTCGCTGGGGTCGTCGCTGCCAGTGCAGCGCAGCCGGGAGACCAGAACAGCCCAGAGTGCCCCTGTGTGAACCGCTCGAGTATCTTAAGACTTTTAAAACCGAGATTTTTAACGTGACACAAAAGCTATAGGTTCCTTTTGCCCCCCCCAACCCGTGCATTTACTGCTTGCTGATGTGCCCCACACCTGGCAAGGCCAATTTGGAGACTGAGAGCTCGTCGGCATCTGTCATTCCCTCCGCTTTTCCTTTCTGCTGAGCTAATTCATCTGTATGTCGAATTCCAATTCGTTTTATCCTTTTTGAGGAGCAGGTGTCCAGTGATTCTGATGCCTGCTCATCAGCAGCGCTCGGTCTTTGGAACAGAGGTCTGTCCAACTGCTAGTCCCTTAAGCTGTAGCCTGTTCCTTTTTAATCCTGGTATTTACTGGAATGCCCTCTGCTTGTGGTGCTGGGACACAGCTAAGTGCTGGTTGTTTTATTTTTGTGGAAGTACCAGGATCTTGTTTTCATGAAATCAGTTTCAGCCTTGTAAATTAACAAGTGTGTTGTTAATATTTAATCGAGCTCATTGGCTTGTTCTAGTGAAAAATTAATTGTTAAGTGATTATTATGGTTAAGAGATGCTGCTGATCAAATGAGGAGCTTATTACAGGGCAGCATGCCAACTCCCGTGGAATACTTTTCTATCAGGATAATGGGAATGGAAAAGGAGAGAAGAGGACCTTGCAGTGGTCAGCGCTTAGAGACAGGGGCTCAGGGCATTGTGAAACTCGGGTAGAAACTTCTTTGAGATCGTTTCCCAATTTGTGAGATCCCAGCTGTAATGGCAAACTGCATTGGCCTTCTTATGCTTGGAACCAGCTCTTTTCACTTGCACAACTGGAGTTTCGGAGAGGATTGCAGAATCACAGCAGTGCTTATCGGGGTGAGTCCTAGAGACACTTGCAAATGGGCAGTGCCAAAGGACTGGAGGCAGTTGCTTTTATTTGGTTCACTTTTGGAAATAGTTGTTTCACTTTTGGAAATGAGATGTGCATCCGGGTCATTCCTTCTTCCCCAAATGCCCATTGCTGGAGGTTTGTGAGCTGGAGAGAGGGCCTGGTTTGTTTACTTGTTGTTCTTGGTTGAAGATTAACACTCACAGCACCGTGGGTGGCAATGTCCATAGGGCCTGTGCCAGTTAGCACAAGACTTGGACCGATCTTAAGTGCCAGCACATCCAGGTGCTCTGCTCTTGCAAAACCCTTTCACAGTGCTGAGTGCTCCAGTGATTGCTGCAGTCCTGTTCCTATTGTGCTTTGCTGCTGAAGAGCTTCTGTTGGAAACCTGACTCAAAACTTCGTATTCTCTGTCCTAATATTTGTCTGCTCTGTGTAGTTCACGTCACAGCCCAAAGTGGGGATATCTAGCTGTGGTTTGTTTGCATGTTTTCTGTTTTAGGGGTGCGCCACCATCCGCTACACAGCTCCATGGAGGATGGTGTTCTTCTCGGAGTCTTTTGGCATCAAATCCCTCCAGACTCCAGCTAAGAGACTCCTGGAGCTTCTCTTCGACTATGGCATGGAAAACAGACCCGTTCTGTTCCACGTTTTCAGCAACGGTGGGGTTATGCTCTACCGCTATATCCTCGAGGCTCTCCACACGCAGCAGCCCTTCCAGAGCCTCCGAGTAGTGGGCACCATTTTTGACAGTGCCCCTGGCAGGAGAAACCTGAGGGGAGGCCTCCGTGCCTTGGAGACGGTCTTGATGTCCACCAACGTGCTGCTCAGGTACTTGCTGCTGTTCAGCTTCGCCGCCACGGCCGTCGTGCTGCGGATCGTCCTGTACCCGCTGACCCGCTTCGTCCACGAGACCCACTACGATGCCCTGCTGCGCGCGCCCTCGCGCTGGCCCGAGCTCTACCTGTACTCCCAGGCTGACGCCATCATCAAGGCCAGCGACGTGGAGCAGATGTCTGAGGCCCGGCAGCGGCTCGGGCTCTCCGCAAAAGCCGTGGACTTTGTGGACTCCGCTCACGTCAGCCACTTGCAGGCCTATCCCGCCGCCTACACCAACCTCTGTAGGACGTTCCTGTCGGACTGTGTCCAGGGCTCGCCTCCCTAGCCCTGTGACAGCCACCTCGGGGTGCCTCTGCTCAGCTCGGCATGTGCGGGAGGTGTCACCCCCTTGCCTCTGTGTTCCTCAAGTGAGGAAAGCAGAGATTTTCCCTGTTCTTAGCACTTTTCCTTTTTTTTTTTTTTTTTTTTTTAACCACCAGATAAATGTCTGCAAGCCTCCAGGCTGGCCACAGGAGGCCAGCAGCATAGCACAAGTAGGCCTGGGTGATTTTAAGTCCTCAAGGTGAAATCCTCGCTTTACCTGTTTTACTGAAGTATCACAGACCAGAATTTCACCTGGAGTGTTGTCTGTTTCTTCCTGTCCTGTGTTGTTCTCTGCTTTCCGTGCTATGTTCTTGTTCCTGATGTGCAATGTGCATGATCTCTTGCTTGTACCAGTTCTAACATTACAGTTCAATGAATTTGTTTTTTCTCTCTCCTCTTTCTTTCATCTTGTGGTGAGCAAACAGAAGCAGCTCTGCAGGACTTCCCTCTTCTCTCAGCACATTGCAGCTGTGGTGCAGTTGGTGCTGGAGAGTAAGAGGCCATTGTAAGATCTGGAAAAGGTTTGTGCATGGAAATATGACCCAGCTGCCACCCGGTCTCATTAAAGGGCATAGGTGCATTGATAGCACAGCCAAAGCACTGATTCCCTTGCCCTGTGATGGGGCTCAGATGTTTGTGATGACTTTTGTGTTCTTCAATTAAAACATCAGGTTCATCTCGTTGGTTTTCTGTCTTTTTGTCTTTCCCGTGTTCTCCTGAGTGGTTTTACATTCCTGGAGAAATGCTCATTTATGCATGTCATGAAGCAGCCTAGATTGTGCATCCAGAAATGCAGGGAAACTGGCATAGCCGTAACCCAAAAGACCTCCAAAATAGAATGGTGGAATTGGAGAGAAAAATGGAACTGTCTCTCAGAGCTATGATTTATACTGTGTGTTTCTTAAATCGCTTCCACTGAGCTAGCCCACAAATGACCATGAAATTCAATGTTTTTCCCCATAGTGTTCTCCTTGGAGGATCCATCTTTGCTGTCTGTGCAGTGTGTTCTCATAATGCAAAGAAATGATTTCATTCTACACGGTGAAACAATAGCTTGTTGCACTGCCTTTCAGCTTTGTTTGCTCTCAGGCTTTGTGACTTGTTCTGGGGAGGGATGGGGATGAAGTCGGAGGCAGAGCCTGCTACTACTTTGTCTCTTCTGTGTCTCAGCACCACAAGCTCACTGCAAATGTGTGCTTTTTTAGTCAGCTTTAAGCGCTTATTCTCAGATTGACAACAACAGCCCTGGAGAGGCGCCTCTGAAAAACAGGAGACTGCAAGCTGGGAGCATGAAAAGGTCCCAAAAAGTTTATGTTTGGGTGCTCCCAAAGCTCGCAGTGTTTATGGGTGTTCTCTGCCGGTGCTTGACTCGCCGCTGCCCTTGCTGTGCTGCCGTGCACCGCTACAGGGTACTCGCTGTTCTGAAGGGAAGCATGGAGACATCTCCTTGGGAAGCACTAACATTATTTCCAAGTTTAAAACACAAACCCTAACACCTCACACAAGACACTACACAGAGTGAGTTGTGGCCCGTGGCTGTTTTTAGCATCTGTTTTTAGCAGAGTAACATGGCAACACTTGCTTAAAACTCAGAATAACCCCACATTGGCTTCTTTTAAAGGGTGGATTGGCCTATAGGGGATAGGTGAGGATTGGCTGAAAAGGGGGTGACTGCTTGGCTTGGTTTTGATTACTTAAGTCTCTAAATGAAACTGTCTCTAAGCAGGGGAGCCCTTGCTGCTTAGGGCAAGTCTTGTGTAGGTTTAATCCTTGAGTTTCAACTTCCAATGTGAAGTCCAGCTGTGCCAGCTGCCCTGTGGTAGGAGATCCTTCAATATACATTTTTTCTTAAAAAAAAAAAAAAAGAAGAAATTCCTGTTTCTAAGATTTAGATCTACGAAATCCAATGTCTATCCCCTATCCCAGAAAGTCCATCAGAGATTTTTTTTTTTTAAATATTATTATTGTTATTTAAACCTAAATCTGGCTGGTGCTGTTGGTGCCATAACTGCTAAGCTGTAACCTGTGCTCCTGCCTTCCTGCAGAGCTCTGCTCTACCTGTCTGGAGCATCCAGCCCGTTAGTGGGGCTGGAAATTCTTAGGGAGCAGAGGTGATAAAGGCCATTGAACTTGCACTCGCCCTCATGCTGGTTCCTGCGGGTTTGCTGCTCACAGAACACTTAAATACTTCATAATAAGCGCCTCTGGATTAATGCGGTTGTGCAGGGCTGGGAATCTGCTGTTGCTGTTCATTGCCCTGGGTGTCGAGCCTCTCCCTGTGCCAACGTGGGCGCTGCGGAGCGGGTGGCAGCTAAACCCTCTGTCCCCGTGGCACAGGATGGTCGAATCCCTCCGGGAAGAGCCAGGCGGGCGTCTCCGGCACCTTCAGCCTCCCCTTTCATGTCTGATCCCGGAGCGGCAGCACCGGCCCTGGTTTCCAGGCCCCACGACGTGTTTCCAGGTCCCACAACGTGTTTCCAGGCCCCACGACGTGTTTCCAGGCCCCACGGACGTGTTTCCAGGCCCCGCGCCGTGTCTGCTTCCCTGCTCGGGCTGCACCATCGGGCACCGCTGAGAGCTGCAGGGCTGCCCTTCCCTGCCCACCCGGTGCCACACGAGCCGGGATCTGCTCACGGGCATTCCCACCCTTCCAAAAGCTGCTCGAGGTTCAGGATTCATTCATCTATCCACCTTTCTCAAAGAACAGCAAGGGCATCTCCAGCAGGCTGGTGATTCACAGAGGAAGTCGCCAGCACCGATCTCCGCGGTGGGTTTAGTTCTCCATATCCCAGCAAGTTTTAATCATGATTATGAGCAGTGTGTTAAACAGATTGTTGATATATTGCTCTTTTCTTCCCTCTACAGCATGTATGTTCGCCCCTCTTTCCTGCCCTCTGTATTTCTGTTGCTTGTTATTTGAAACAGAAGGTTAATAACTTGGAGCCAGAAGGTGTGCAGCCAGGAAATGGTCTAAGCTCTACGGGATTTTTTTAAAAAACAACCTCTAATCCTTGCTAAACTGTCACAGTTTGGTGCAGCCAGCATTCCTGGAGAGCTTCAGCCTCGAGGGGCAAAGCCAGACACGGGGATATCTCGGTAAATCCCAGTAATCTCTGTGGCTACAGGAGGGCTCGTGCACAGCGGCGCTCGGGGAGGCAGCGCGGTCCCCGACGGCCTTGGGGAGCAGTGGGCAGCATGTGGCCGTGGCCGCCTCCGCTGGCCTGGGAGCCCCGGGATCGTTTCCCGTGGTCAGGCGCTCGCGCCGGGTTGTGCAGGTGACGTCCCGGCTGCAGCGGAGCCGATGCCCGGCATTCCCGGGAGCGCGGCTTCCTGGCGAGGCTGCCTTTGCAAGAGCTCCCAGGGCCTCTCCTTGGGGACAAGGATCCGGGATGAGCGTTCCAGGTGCCAGAGCTGCCGTGCGCTCAGGCCACGCGCAGTCCTTCCTGCACGGGCCCTGGCAGGGCTGCGAGGGGCTGGTGGAAGGAACAAGGGCGCTTGATGCGAGGGCAGGGTGGCTGGGGAGGGCACTGAGCCTCTGCCGGAGGCAAAGGGTGATGGTTTGAGGAGCTGGGAGGCTGCAGGGGCTCCAGCCCAGCCTGGAGCCGGGTTTTGGATCAAGGGAAGACCTGGGCGGAGGGAGGAGTTCAAACCAGGCTGCAGGATAGCGACTGGTCTGGGCATGCACCTAATAAAGGCTTTGCAAGATCTCCCGTTGCCTCTTGCCTGTGCAGGCAGTAGCTGGTAAAGAGGGTGCCCCTTCCTGCGTGCGTGGCGGCCCATGCACAGAGCAGCGCGACATGGGAAAGGAGTCGTGGATCAAACTTCCCCAAACCAGGAAGGGAAGCAGCTCTTCCTCGAGCAGGAGGCAGCGGGGAGCCCGTGCAGGGTGCGCAGCGGTGCCGGCGGGACGTGCCACGCTCCGGAGCGCCCGGCGCTGCCGCACGGCTGGATGCAGCGCGGAGGCCGGGAAGCAGACGCTGTTCCACGAGGTGGCAGCAGGTCCCCTCTTTCCTCGTGTCCCCGTCCACAATTTTATCCAGTTTTCCTGCAGGCTCCGTCAGGGGAGACTCTGGCGTGCTGAGGCTGGGGGTGCTGCCGCTCAGCCCTGGGGTCCCTCGTGTCCCTGCAGGGTCCTTGTGGGTGCCGGGCACCGTGCGGCAGGGCGGCCGGGGAGCTGCTCCGCCTGGGACGTGGCAAGAGCGCGAGGGCGTGTGTGGGGAGCAGCGTGGAAAGGGCAGCACTGAAATAACCTCTCTGCTGGGAAGTGTTTAGGCCTCAGCCCGCGCCCAAGGCCCAGCCTGGAGCCCCACTGGGGCCAGGCGGAGGCGGCAGGACCGCCGTGTCCCCAGGGACGTGGTTCAGGGACATGGGCTGGCGTGGGCAGAGCGTGGGCAGCCCCTGCCCTCGCGGGGTGATTAATGAGCTGACAATAGGGTATTGATAAGGAATTAACCTTGAGCCCGGCTTGCTTCAGTGTCAATAGAGCAGGAGCCAAGTACACACGGGTGATTGGGAGGCCGTGTCGGGCCTCGGCGCGCATCGACGGGCGGCCGCGCCGCGCTGTGCTCTGCATGCCGAGCGGGACGCGGCCGGGGGGGGGTCCCGCTGCTCCCCTCGGCTGCCAGCCCCTCACCCGGGGCGGCCCGGGTGCCGTGGGGCTGGCCCTGACCCACAGCATGGGGTCTGAGAGGGGTTTCGTGGTGCCACGGGGCAAGAGCCGCTCCGGGGCCGCCTGGCGCGTAGAGGGGAACCGGGATGGACCCCATCCTGGCCAGGCCTCCAGTTTGTTTAATTAAGTGTTTTGCCTAATGGGATTGCCTCATTTCCATAACAAACTGGCTGGCTGTCATTAGGTGGGCTCCCTCATTCATTACTGTTAATTAGATATGGATCCCCCAGAAGGCGGCGCGGGGTGATGAACGAGGCCCCTGACACACGCTATTACACATTAGCATTT
The DNA here is from genome assembly GCA_032273925.1 of Rhynchotus rufescens. Classification (NCBI taxonomy): domain Eukaryota; kingdom Metazoa; phylum Chordata; class Aves; order Tinamiformes; family Tinamidae; genus Rhynchotus; species Rhynchotus rufescens. The sequence goes on along the minus strand of JAVCKT010028009.1, from coordinate 56,737 downwards.
TCTCAATACATTCGATATATCACGGCCCTCCGCTTCCTAAAGATATTCTAAATAAAATATTAGTGGCCTGCTGCAAGGGAGCATCTCCGGCCCCTCATCCCGGCCTCAGGCCTGGGCCCCTTCCCCGGCCGGCTGGCCTGAAGGCACCGGGTCCTGGAGCCTGGTGATGGGGTGAGAGGCTGCAAGGAGCCCGTGGGAGGTGGGTTTGTGCAAAAAAAAAAAAAAAAAAAAAAAAAAAAAAAAAAAAAAAAAAAAAAAACAAGAAAAGAAAAAAAAAAGAGAAAAAAAAGAGAGAGACGTAGCAAGTTATTTTGCTCATTTGGCGGCTGCAAAAGTTGTACCTGGACAGAGAAGAATCCCACGAAGCGGCCAAGCTGCTGCTGTCCCGCACGGTGCCCCAGGTGCCCGGTCACCCCGGCTGCCCCAGGCCAGGACCCCGCTGCCCGTCCCCAGGGGCGCCGGCCCCGCGGGGCAGCGCTGGGTGCAGGGGAGCTCCCCACGGGCCCCTTGCCGCGGGGCTGTAACCCGAAGGCGGCGCCGGTGCCCCCAGCGCCGCTCCCCGTGGCGGGTAACCCAAGCCGGAGCCGGCGGCCCCTAATGCAGCCGTATGGATCTGTTGGGGCTGGCGGCCGCCCGCCCCGCGCGGCCCTGAGGCGGCTGCGACTTCATTAGCGGGGCCTGGGCCCCGCAGCGCCCTGACCCGCTGCCCCTCTGACGGGCGCCCTGGGTCCCTGGTGCCCCCCGGCCCACCGGCCCAGCCCCCCGGCCCCTCTGCCCTTGCCCCTTCCCCTTCCTCCCTTTTCTTTTCCCCTTCCCCTTGCCCTTCTTCCTTTTCCCCTCCTCTTTCCCCTTCCCCTTCCTCTTTCCCTTTCCTCCTTCCCCTTTCCTCTTCCCCTCCTTCCCTTTTCTTTTCCCCTTCCCTTCCCCTTCTTCCTTTTCCCTTCCCTATCCCCCTTCCCTTTCCCCTTTTCTCTTGTTTCCCTCCTCTTCCTCCCTCTTTTTCCCTCTCCCTTTTTTTCCTCTTCCCCTACCCCCTTTTCCCTCCTATTCCCCCTCTCCCACCCCAGTAGTTTCCATCCCAGGGGTTCATCACCCGGAGCAGCACCGGGGGCTGAGGGCAGCGCCTGCCCCGCGGCCGCAGAGCTCTGCGGTGGCCCCAGTGTCCCCAGCCCTGTGCGGGGCAGCCCCTGCTTCCCGTCCCGCCGCCGGGAGCCATCCCGGCTCTGGAGCCGCTCGGCACCCTGCGCACGCACAAGGAGACACGGAGACGGCGGGAGGGCCCGACAAGATTTATACTTGTTTAATTAATGTCAAATGTAGTTTACAAACGGGAGTGACAAGTACCTCTTTGTATAATATACACTGACACACAATCATTGACACACCGGAATATCGCTTTGTGCAACGGGGGCTCTTTGGGCAAAGGTAGGTAACTCCGATTCCTTTTTCTTTTTTTTTTTCCCCAATGTTTTCACCTTGTTACAGCAGAGGGGCCGGGGCCGGTGCCCGCTCCCGGTGCAGCTCTCGCACCCTCGCCCTCCAGAACAGGGGCCGGCTTTGCACTTCAAACGGGAACAGAAAACCCAGCAATGACGGCTACAAATGGCTTTACACGTACGTACACAGAGCACACGGCTGCCCACAACACGCGCCAGGAATCCCGGCTCCGGGGGCCTGTTCCCGAAGCAGGGCCGGGCCGGGAACTCTCCCCGTTCCCGGCTGCCGCTGGGAAGCGCCTCGGGAGCTCCGCGGTCCTGCCCGGGTTGCCCTCGGCCTCACGGTGCCTCCCACAAGCTGAGACCCCTCAGAAGCCCAGGCCCTGCTTCTCGCGCCTGCCTCTCCCTGTTGGATCCAGGGATGAACGGGCCGGGAGAGCAGGGTGGGTGCAGCCCTTTCCCCTGCTCCCGGGCTCGCCGGGACGAGCCGGACCCTCCTGCCGGGCCTCGGCAGCCTCCGGTGCCCGGGGAGCTCTCAGGGCTGCAGCCACCCCCTGCTCCGAGGCCCGGGACACGGCTCCGCGCTGCAGACTGCCGCAAGATTGTGACAGAACGGCTCCCTCCTCGGGGTGCGTTTTCCTCTCAGGGTGCGGTTGGGATCCCTCTGAAATCGCTCAGGATGCTGAGGAAGGGGCTGCTCTCCAGGGCAAGCCGCAGGCACGCGGCAGGGCTGGCCTGGGGACACGCTGCCCCCCGAGCCACCACCTCCTCAAACATCCCATGGGAGCCGGCGGCTCCGCTCCCATCCCGCCCGGGACCTGCCCTGCGCTGGCTGCTCCGCGCCCGAGCAAACCCGGCAAACACACGCACCGCACTCCCAAAGCGTCCAGCAGCTTCCCCGCGCCTGCCGCGCCGCGCTCCCGGCGGGAATGTGCTCCCAGCGACCCTGCCGGAGCAAGGGGACATGGAATTCCCCATTCCCGGCCCCCAACCTGCACACGGGCTGCGCGTTCACCTCGGGAAGCCGCCAACGTCTCTGTGTCTTAGGTCCTGGAACTAAAAGAAAAAGAAACAAAAAGAGGCCAGATGGCAGCTTTGGTTAAGGCTGAGGATACGGGCGACACGGAGCGGCGCTGCTGGGGACCCAGGACACGGGACCTGCAGCTGCGCCGGGAAGGCTCCGGCCCGGGGCGGGATGCGGGGGGCAGCAGAGGGGCCGGCTCTGTGCCAGGGTGCCAACCTGCTCTTCCGCTGCGAGGCAGGAGCCGGGAGAGCGGAGCTGCAGGAAGGCAGGAAGGGCTCCAACCTCGTGCGGCTCCGGAGCATCTCCGGCCGCTGCCCGCGGGAAGGGGCACGGGAGCCACCGCGGGAGCAGCCGGCGCCTCCACAGGAGCCGCAGCGGGTTCCAGTCGCCCCTGGGAGCAGGGAGTCCCCGCCGGGGCCGGGCAGCGCTGGCCAAGCCGCCTCCTTCCTCCTCCTCCTCCTCCTCCTCCCCGTTCGCCCCTTCCCACCTGGAAAAGGCAAAGGCGGCTGAGCCAGAGCTCCCCTGGCCCCGGCGTGGAGCTAAAAGCCGTGTCTTCCCGGGGATAACGATTCTATTATAAATAGCCCCATTAGCTACAACTAATGACAAAAATCCACCTCCTCTACTCCCCATAAGTTCTGTAAGTTATGGGCAATGCTACAGCCATTACTAAAAGCTGTTAACTTCATATCTGAATGAGGAAATATACACCACAGAACATTAAACCATTTATATTATATATATGTATATATATACTTTTTTAAACTAATGACTTTAATGCCAAAACTTTGCTGAACCAAGAAAAATATGGGTTTAATGTTCTCTGCTCATTTTTTTTTTCTTCTTTAAAAAAAATACAACCCAAAAAAAAAAGAAAGGGAAACTTATTAGTATGTAATGTTTGAGTCTATCCCATTTATACACAACATTGTAAACATATATAATCTATATTACATGTGCTTCATTTCTGCCTGTGTGTTTTTTTTTCTTTAAACCTTTTTTTTTTTATCACTAGAACACCACAAAACAAAACCAAACCAAAATAAAACAAACAAACAAACAAAAAAAACAACAGAAAACTGAACAAAGAACACAAGTTACAGGTTATTTAACATCTTTTCTGTCAAGGGTCCCTTCCCCAGCCTCCTGGGGTCAGAGTGGTCAACAAGAGAGTCCAAGGGAGGGCTCGCGAGCCATCCGCGATGCAAAGCCAGCGCCAGGGAAGGGGGCGATGGGGAATACTGGTTTTAAAAAAGGGGGCTTCACAACGAAGGGTTTGGTTTTTTTGCCCGCTGCAGATGCTCACGGAGGTCCCAACACGCGGGACCTGGGAGCCGGGGCTCCCCGCTGCTCCTGTATCCTCAAGTCCACGTCTGGAGTCTCTGGGTCTTTTTTTTTTTCCTCCTCTTTTTTAATTTTAAAACGTCTCTTTTTGCTGCTGCTGCTGCTCTCTTCCCCCTGGTGTGACGAGCTGAGCCGAGTAGCCGGGTCCTGCCCTCCCGCTGGGTCCTTCATAAGTAGATGCGCCGAAGGTCTCCGGGGGACGTGATGGTGTTGCACTGGGGACAGAGCTTCTTGGCACCCTGCAGAGGGGAGAAACAGCGTGAGAACAAGGAACAGGGACGGGGGGGACCCCCCTGCACCCACCCTCGGCTTGGAGCCCCGCGAGGGCAGCACAGGAGCTGGGTAACCCCGTCCCCTCCAAGCAAGGCCCAGATCGGACCCTTTCCGCTCACGGGCACCTCCGGATGAGCCCGTTCCAGAAAATGAACCCAGGAACATTTCCAGCCGGGGTGACCTGGCTCCCCCTGTGCTCAGATGAGTGCCAGGAGCTGGCACACGAGCAGCGAGGACCCTGAGGGACACTCCTTCAGGGCAGCACATCCAGGGACCACCACGGCCATCCTGGGAAAGCCCTGGAGCTCCTGGCTGGAATGAAATCCATGTCCTGTCCCATCGCGGCCTCCCCACGGAACCGCTGCGGAGGCAGGTCTGCCTCTTCTGCCTGCCCGGGTGAACTGAGAGCAGCAGCCCCTGAGCCTGCATCTCTGTGGCCTCTTGGCAGCCCCTTTGGAGCTGGAAGCTCTCGAGTGAGGCTGTGTGGAGGTGCTGATTCACCCACAGCAAGCTGTAGGAGGGGCAGCACTTGGCAGCTTCCCCATCTGGGCAGCCCTGCGTGCGTGCCAAGCAGAAGGAAAAGCCAACAGGGACTTGTGGGCGTTCCAGCTGTGACTGGTTCCACACATCTGTGTCCAGGCTCTCCTTCCTCAACAGGTACAGCTTGGTGGCCAGGGGCAGCAAAGAGTTCACCCAAGTACTCAGAGCTTTTGCCTCTCTGCACAGCACACCGGAGAGAGGTTATCTTCTGCAGCACTGGTCTGCTAACACCTGAGATGCCTCAGGCTGCCCTCAGTCTAGCAGGAAGCATGAAAGAAAGTTTGCTGATGCTCAAACCCATGCCCTTCTCTCCCCCAGGGCTGCTCCGCAGTGCTCAAAGGCCACCTTCCTCTAGCTCTGCTGGAGTTAGCAGAGAGGTTTGGCAGGAGATGGCTGGGGAGCAGCACTGAACCTCTCCCTTAGCTCACTGTGCCAAAAGCAGAGCTCAGCTGCTGCCACCGCACTCGCCTGCACCTCGAAGCCCGTTCTGGGATCTGGAGATGCCCTGGAATAGCTGTAAGCAAACGTGTGTGCTCCGCTTCCCCAGGGCAGCCTCATGAACATGGGGCAGAGAGCTCAGTGGGGGAACCTGGGACACAGGGACTGCCCGTGCGGCACCGAGGCCCAGGGCTCCGGGTGTCCCCAGGGATCCAGGTGTCCCCAGGGCTCCGGGTGTCCCCAGGGCTCCGGGGGTCCCCAGGGCTCCGGGTGTCGCCAGGGCTCCGGGTGTCCCCAGCACTCACGTTTGCTTCAAGCCCAAGCAATGACTTTGGATCCTCGGGGAAGCCTTTGCTCTTTTAAAAAAATAAAACTGCCACCCTAGGCAAACATCAGCATGTGTGTCAGATTTGGAACTAACCCCTGATTTTTTCTCTTTAGATTGGAATTGCTCAGGAGCTGGTTCCTTGCATCTGACTTTTCTGCGAGGTGCACAACATTCACTGGCATTCCAGCTCTCCTGTCCTGTGGGGAGGCACATGAGCGTGTACACACACCCGTGCTGGCACAGGCACAATGAAAAAGCCCTTGCTCCCCCACTGCTCACCTGCCAGCTGGGGTTACTAAACTTTTCCCTTGAAATAAAAATGCTGTGGAATAATAAGTCCCACCTGTCGGCCATTTCTTTCTTTCTCTCTTTCTTTTTTTTTCCAGGTCCTTCTGCTCCTTTCATCATGGCTTCATGGAAAAGCCTTGATGTGTTATAGCTGCGTGTGCTAGAGTAAAGGCCACCTCAGCTTTTCCATTATAAACCCCAGTTTTGAGGGGTTTATAAAACTCTGCTGCAAGAAGCTAGCTCCGGGGCTGTTAGAAAGCACAGAAAATGGACTGGAACCGGGATAAGTTTATTTTTTTCTCCTCTTTTCTTAATTAAAATTTGGCAAGTGATTGATCCACAATACAGGCTAATCACTTGGGGAAGTAGTTTGAAAAATACATTAATGAGAGCTGAGATGTTGAGGAGTCGTTAGGGCTCACATGGTGCCAGGAAGGGTTGGAGTATTCTGTCTTAAATCTGCCTCTTAAAAGGAAAACTGTGTGATGTCTGCTATAAATTGGCTAAAGGAAGAAAACCCTAAAGGAAGGGTTTGGGCACTTCTTGCTTCCCGTGGGCCTCCCAATGGGCAATTTCCAAGCAGAATACGGTACCAGGCAAAGAGAAAGGAAACACGCAGAGCAACTTCACCTACAAGTACCACTGCCATGTGGAGCCCAACGCTGGCCTGTTTTCCAGGAAGGAAAACCAAGGCAAAGGGGTGACAGGAAGGTCCAAACCAACAGCTGGTTTCTGCCACACAAGGCTCTGGACTCCAAGATCCGGTTCTCAGACACGACGACAGCCCCATTCCTGCACACAAAGCGCCAGGAAATGGTAATTCCCAGCGCAGCAGCTGTTCAGCACTGCCAGCAATTACCTCGAGCTTCAGCTAGCAGGGTTAAAGCATCCGGGAGGGCATCCTTTTTCATGGAGCCTCCTTGCTGCATCCTCGCTGGTTGCTGGAGGCCTGAACTGCAGCGTGTTGAGAGTGCCCTGGACAAGCTGGCAGCAGATGGGAACACTGTGATGGACCGAGCACAGAGGTCTCCATGTGGCTGCGGACTCAGGAAGACCCCACGCTGCTGGGAGCACTGAGGATTCACCCCAGGATTGCTCTGTGTCTGTGCTGCTTCTTACAAAAATACCCTTTGAGCCCACATGGAATAATAAGATATTTCAGCTTAGAAAAAGCTACAGGGCTCTGAATGCAGCAGCATAACCTACCAAAGGTATAAATGCGTCAACTGAAGAGAAGATGAACATACGGATGGATCCCCTGAAAGCATCTTCCGTGATGCCTTTTAAAAGTTGTTTTCTGCTGGGCTTGCAGTTGCCATTTTCAAATAAGCCCAAGACAAGGCTCAGGTCAGCAATTGTAGGCAGGAAACGCAGGATGTGGCCCGGGGGGCTCGGCAGCCCGCACCCCTCCACAGCTCCGTCCCTGGCCAGCACCAGCGCGACTTCACTTCTAATTCCACCTCCTTAGCAAGGGAGGGCATCAGGATTTGGGAGATGACGGAATCACTGCCCAGAGGGGCTTCAAGAGGCCACCAAACCCACCCCTGTGGCAAGGCCACCTCAACCTGAACTACCCCGGCAGACACACATCCATCCCGGCCTCGCAAACCTCCAGAGACGGATGCTCCACGATTCCCCTGGCAAAGCACTGCAGCAGATCCCTGATATTTACTGTTGGAGCATTCTTCCTGGAGGAGGGAAATGGCAGTCCATCCACAGGGAACTGCATGGTCTCTCTCAGCTAACAGTGAGGGACAGAAACAAACCTCTTCCAGAGGGTGATTCATCCCCCACTTCCCAGTGACCGCCATCCAACAAGCAGCTCAGCTCAGACACCGGCCCCGAGGACAGGCTCAGCTCAGGAAAACGAGCCCTCCCGCCTAAGTGTCCCTTGCTGCAGGGCTGTTCCCCTCTCCCGTCTTTGAAGAACCTTAATATGTTTTCAGAGGCTTCCAAAAGGAATCCCAGGAAGGCCCTCCAGGCTTGTGTCCTAGCTGGTGTTTAACTTGAAGCTGCAGCAAGCTCTGCCTCCACTTGGCATGGTGAATGAATGAATGGATGAATGAAACGAGTCAGTGCGGAGCGCCAGCGACAAGCAGCACACGGGAGCCAACGCATCCGTCTGGTTGGAAAAGCAGCAGTGCAAAAACGGCAGGCAAACCTAGCTGGAAATGGCCAGTCCCATTTGCTAGGGACCCAGGCAAGAAGTGGGGTTTAGCCACGGTTCTTGCACGCCGCTGCCCGGAGCGCAAGGGGAAGGAGCAAAACCACCTACCTGCAGCATCCCGATGCTGGAGGAAGGGCTGCTCCCTCCTTTCCCCCAAGGCCACCCTGAAGAGGACCGTCTCACAGAGCAGCTTTGCTGGTGCTGAAGTGCTGGCTACCCCAACAAGCAACAAGCTCTGTTCTCATAGCCCATCCCTAGGCTCCACAGACCCGCTCTCCGCTGCGAGCCAGCTTTGCCTTCACGTTAATCCCGCACAGCAAGAGCAGAGGGATGAAGTTTGCTCCGGTGGATGTTTCACCCCCAGTCAGTTAGACGCATTGAGCCCTAGTGTAACAGCACCTGAGACTGAGACCAGCAGCCACTGGTAGGATTTAAAAACATTTCCATTTCTCCTTTAAAAAGAGACCTGAGAGCCAAAAGTCAGAAAACTGTGTTTTCAGAGAGCCTAAACACTACAAAAGTCTTGTCAATGGCCTAACACCAGAGGACATTAGGGATACTCTGCTCCCTTCTATCTCCTAGAAACATTTAAACTTTAAGCCTCTTAAACACCACTCCACCTCCCCTGCTCTGCAGACAGACAGACAGGGGCACTGAATTCCACCTCGTCCTCAAGACTCCGCGTGGGTTTAGAAGTGTTTGTCCAGCTCCTGGGCCTGCTTAGGTGCAGACCCCTCTCTCTCACACACATTCCCACTCCAATATCACATCTCGCCGCGCATGCACGACACGGGCGCACGGGAGAATCCCGACTTTTCCCAGACCATCCAAAGGCGTCCGGAAGCCCAACCCAAGCCGCCCGCCCCAGCTCCCCTTAACTCCAACAAATTGTTTATTGCACAACAGAAGAAACACGTCGCCCTCTCCCCCGACCAAGTCTTTCCATGTGTGCTGCACGCGCGGGCTCCCGCCTCCCGGCCCGCCGGGGAGCCGGCTTTATATCCCGGGCAAGGTAACAGCGGCGATTATTGCCCACACTATCCCACAGCTCCTCGCTTGTTAAAGGCAAACAAGAGTCTCTTTTGTGCCCGAAATAAAAGGAGATACCTTAATTAGAACAATGCAAGTTGGTGAGCATTAAACACTGAGCCCAGCTGTGTTTTTTTCAATTAAATTAATAAAAAAAAAAAAAAAAAAAAAAAGGAGGGGGGAAGGAGGGCAGTCTTAACGAGATTACACACATTGACTTTGATCAAGACACAAAAGCACCAAGGCGTTCCAGGGTTTTTATTGCTGTCTTCGGGCTACATTTTAATGGTTACATTAGAAACATGCGAACACAGGCTGGGAGATTTTTTTTTTTTTTTTGAGCCGGGAACGAGAGCGCAAGCAGGCCTTGTGAAAAGGCCTGGCTTAATAAATTGGGGGCTGCAGGGAGAGGCTAGGACTGGGGAACAGATGAGGAGCCACTTATTAATTGCTTCCCCTATGCAAGTGCCAAGTCCTACCGCGATGCCTGCTGGAGCGTTCCCATCCCGCCCGCCTGGTGGGCACAAGAGCCCCGTGCGGAGAGCGCGGAGCCGATCCCATCTCCCTCGGGGGGATCTGGAGAGGAGGCAGCTTCCCTGCTGCAAGGGCACATGCTAAACCCCGGTGCCTGCAGCGAGGCTTTCAGGCGCTCCTAAGTCGCTGCGAGGAGCTAAGCTGCTGCTGCTGAGCCTAAGAACAGTTTGCAATAGGCGTGACAAGCTTAACTGATCACTTAGCTGGGACAAGGGGGGGACAAAGACTCCAGAATAAAGAAAAGGAAGAAAGTCGGTGCTTCACCCTGCTTGTGGTGCCACGGAAGAATAAGACTTCCCTCCACCTAGCAGAGGCAGCACAGCACACGTAGCCACATATGTGTCTTTTATAACACGCTGCTAAAATGTTTACAAAAGCTTGTATAACCTAAATAGTGACGGGGTGTAGCTGAAGGGCTATAAAACGTAGCCCAAGGGATAGCCAAGTTATTGAGTTGCTATTAGTACTCAAGCCCACAGGCACTTCATCGTCCTGGTAACTTTTTTTGGACAAGACTTTTAAAAGGCAGGATTTAAAGGAGCAAGAACAGCTTAATCGTAATTCCAAGCGCACAACGTGTTCTATAAAGTGGATTTTGTAATGCCTTACAGGAATAGTTTTTTTAGGAGTGGCATTCCCTTACATTTTTTGCAACTCAACACTGTATCATCTTGCGAAGAGGAGAACTAGAAAGCACAGCTGGGTATTTTCCACTCCCCAACCTGACTGAAATGAAAGTTTGATTTAAAAGCCCACAGTTTTAACAAAGGAGAGGAAAACACTTTGCTTAAAAACATCTTAAATTTTAACCTGATGAGTACAAGTTCCTCTTGCATTGCGTCACCAATTTAATAATCAAGGCGATCCCCAATTTTCTGAACAGCATGGAATACACTCGAAAGCTGCACAACGCTATTTCAAATAACCTCAAAAACATAAAATCTCTCTTCTATATTATTTATCCTGAACATGATTCGCTTTGCTTCGGGTGAATATTAGCTTTCCTCAAGGCTACACAGAGCAGGAGATCTCAGTGATCTGGCCTCTATCCGGACAGCCCTACCTCTGCATGGATGCACCACAGGAAATTACAGTAACGCGGGGCTGTCCCAGCACTGAGCTCCGCGGGAGCCGTGGCCGTCGCCACCGCGCTGCAACACGCAGCACTGCCCTTGGGTTACAACAACACGACCACAACCAGGGAGCCAACACCAGAGCGGGGTGCTGCTTAAAATAAAGCAAAATCACCCCTCTCCGTGGTGGTTTCAAATGAAGTACCCAGGAGGGAGGGAAAAATCTGTGAGTGAACAAGAAAGGAGCCAAGTGCCTCACCAGAGTCCGCAGCCAGCATTCTTCACAGTGCACGTGCCAGCACTGAATGGAAGTCAGGGGCATTGTGTACGAATCCTGAGGAGAAGAAGCAAAGAGGTTATTCCCACATAAGGGATCCACTGTTTTTTCACTCTCAGTCCCATCAGAAGACCCTTCTGCGTCCGTATGGCATAACACACTAACTACAGATAAGCTAACTGCACAGCAAGGGAGCCCAGGTCTGATCTCGATCTAGTACATAAGGTATGAAGCAAAGGAGAAACAAAGCAGAATTAAAGTCATCTCCCATCAGCGGCTTCCACTGACTTTGCATCTGCGAACTCTGCAGAGAGAGCAGTGTTCATGTAGCTGAGGCAAGAAGTCTCCTGCAGTCCATTTTCTCGGCTTCCAAGAACTCCTGCTGGAAGCCCATAATCCACTCAAGTGGTGACCTGGCTGAGCTCGGTTATCTCAAGAGCATCTGAAGTTGCTGTGGTCACCTGCCATTATTCCCATCAGAAAGGTCACCAGATTATACAAAACCAAACCAAACTAAACCAAATAAACAAAAAACAAACCCAACTAGAATAAATAATCAAATAAATAATAATAAAACCCAGCAGAAGTATAAGATTTACCCTTATCACAGCTATCTGCTCTGCAGGAACAGCTTAACTACATCCCAAGAACACGGTCATTATTTTATCAGGCAAACATTCTTCTGAGTAATTCCTATTATTGCTAATAAATCTATGAAAATCAGCAGCAGGCTGTGGTGTCTTCTATAGGACCAGGGATGGGGGCTGCATCCCCACACCTCCAGCCACAAACCAAGGAGGGGCACCATTCATCAAGCTGAAGTTGCACAGCAGAATTCTTCGCAAAGCAGAATTCTTTGCAAAGCAGAATTTCCTCCCACTATCAGGAGCTCACAAACCCTACAGGAGGTGAGAAGTTCTGCAAGCTCTGACCATCAGAGGGAGCTCCTGTCCTTCTTTGGGGAGGTCACATCACTACCACACAGAGCAAGTAGGATGCCAGCAACTTTTAAATACTCTGCAAACATTCCTGTTCTCGAAGCACCCAGGGCACTTCAGAGGTTCTGCTCTCGTATGTGTAGGCAACTTCACACAGGCAGGAGAACCCAGCTAATGCCTGGGTGTTTTGCACAGTTAGGCTGAAAGGAGAGCACTGACTAGTGAGGTCAGGGCTTTCCTGCCTCTGACAGAGATGAGCAGCAACAAACACAAGTGAAACAACCTAACATACAGAAATATCAACAGCTCAAAACATCTAGCACCTTCCTTCAAAGACAAAGAGAGTGGCCCTTCTTGACATACAGTTCTCCTACCCCACCCCAAAATAACAACAGAAAAGGCTTCTCTGCCTCAGCAAAGATAAGGTAAAGGTACCAAGACATTTCTGATTCATGACCACAACTGGAGTGCTACTCACCATGCAAATGAGACATTTATAGCGGTCCCCACGGGAAAGCTGCCTTTCTAACTCACGGACACGAGCCTTTAACGCTTCAAATGTTGTCACTGCAGAGTCTTCTGTAATTCTACAAAAGATGATGGAGAGTCAGCATCACTGGGCATACAAGAATGTTAAGAGTTCAGGCAAAAAAAAAGGTCTTAGAGTAGGTATTACTGCACAGGCAACAGGAGCAAACTACAACATGTAACTTACGCTTAAGAGGAGTTCCTGAAAAGAGCAGTGTGGATTCTGTGAGCCTTGCTACTGAACACGTTTGGGGTTGTCACTATTATACAGAGCAAGTATTTGCAACACATGGTAACTGATTTTTTTTTTGTTTGTTTTGTTTTGTTTTCTGCCTCTTTTCCCCTCTCTCCCAGTGATTCTTTGGAAACAAATGCTTTACACAAAATTTGGTGTGCTGCTCTAGCACTGGTGAGCTACCTTCTCGTAGGCAGCAGCAGTTGCTCTTCCCCTCAAGGAACCGCTGTCTTTCCTGGCCATGAACCATGTGGGACACAAAAGCAGCTCATTACACAGGATCAACACAATGCAGTGCTTCTACACTGAGTGAGACCTAGCTTATTGCCTCTAATACTGAAAAGGAGGTAAAACCAAAAGCAACGGGCACCTCCAATCGGGTGGCTATAAAAGCAGCTTTACAATCTCTGCTTTCCCATTTCCTAGGGTCATTTTTGATGGGCAGCATTATCTCTTTTGTCATCCAGGCACTGTGCTAAGGGCAGGTGAGTATATTTTCATGGTTCTGCAAAGCTAATGAAAAGAGCAACTTGCCAACTTAAAAGCAAGGGCAGACAGCAATGCTGAGATGAGACATGGGGAGCATTATGGACAAAGATGTGGCACTTCAGCGTGCTGCAAAATCCGACTTCTGCACTGTGCTGAGACAGGCAGGGACCCTAAACATTCCCAGATGGGTTTAGAGAACGTCATATGGATATTAATGCTTTCACTCTTGGGGACAAGAAACCAGAGAGCCATCTTCGTTTATTTCAGTGATTTTCAAACCCATCCATGAACACTCTACTTCAGAAGAACCTGAGCATTACCTGACCACCAGAAACTCCATTAATTGTGACACAAATCACAGTAGCACCAACAGGCTGCACCATTTAAGAGGATGAACCATCAACGGGTGGAACTACCACAACAGATGAAACAAGCTGCAATCCCAGCACTCCCCCAGCACACACACACTGGCTCCTTTATTCACCAGTCACTGTCACCAGCACCAGGGAGGGACCTGGAGCATCTCCGACATGGTGATTCTGCTGCCAGACCCCAATGTCAAATGCAATCCTGAGCATCTCTCTTCTTTGCCACACAGACGAGACTTGGCACACAGGATCAAACTCTAGTCTATGAGTAAAGCAAATAGTTATAAACTATATTGGAAATGGAGCTAGTTGTGAAGAAATCTTGAGAGAACTTTCTGATTATGATGTTATAGAAGAAACTGGAGATGCAGGAGGCACATTGGTTCAAGCAGCAGTGGCATAAAGCTCCTACAGCTTTGTACAGATCAGACACTGACTGCAAGGCTGCCCAGGGACTGCTCCCTACAAGACCTGACAGGGGGTTTTCAGGAGAGATCTTCCTCAGAAAGAGATTCATTGAAAATGACAGTTCCTGGGAAACCGAGCCCATTTAAAGACTGCAGAAGAGGCAAAGAAATTCATGTGTCCCATGATAGCCCGGTGGGTAGGAACTCCCTGGGGAGCAGGGCACTGTGCATGCAAGCCTTGCTATGAATAAATACTCTTTGGAGAAAGATAAAAGAGTTCAACGTGAGACAGAGCTCCCCACTGTGAAACACCTGCTTGCTCCTACTCGTTGGTATAAATTATTGTCACTCATGCTGTAGTTTTGCTTTCAGCTGTAGGGAATGGTTTGATAGTATTTTTCTGAAAAAAAAAAATCTAGGAAGGTCTTGTCTGAGGGAGAAACACGTTTATTTATTTATAACTTGAAGACAACTATGGGATGAGAAAATAATTTCCCTTTCAGCCTGGCCCATCAGCAAGCTCAGGCTGGACAGAGGCTGCAGTTGAATTCAATTTTCTGGAATTCCCTTCTCCTTCCCGCATGTGTAAGGGCACTGGAGCTTCACAGGGAATACGCACAACTCCCACTCAAAGAACACCAACCCTTGCTGAACTCTCCTCTTGCTATCCATGGGGTGGCCTTCCTCCTCTGAAGGACAGCTGACTCGGTGAGGAAAGGAAAAAGTGGGATCCTTGAGTAGATCCAAGCAAAGGCCACTTCATCCCAGTCCTAGCCCAATACAGTCGAAGCTTGAAGAAGAAAAATTTGCCATGCACCAAGTAGAGGAGATAGAAAATGGCTTGTTTATAGAAGTCTAACCGGCTGACCCGCACCGGCCGATTTTGGAAAGTCTCTGAGATAATTGCACCTGTCCAGTAATAAACGAATGAATCAGAAAAGGAGGCTGAATAGAGGTATAAGCAATAATGCTCAGAGGCTGCCTGATACAATGGCCAATCAATAGGAGGGCTGTAGATCAGGGTGCTAGTTAGCTGGAAAATTACCGCACCGCTGCGTGCGTCACGCTGTAGGGATCCTGGACAATCAATGTGGGAGGTATTGATTTAGTTATTATCACTTCATACGCTCCAGACATTGTTAAATATACATTTATTAACAAGACTGGGGTGCCTTGGTAAGAGGGAGCTTTAGCCACTGCAGTATCTCCCAGTACTGATCAAAGCTCAGCCTGGACAGACTCTCAACCCCATGTTCCTCTCTGCCAAGGGCGCTCTTGGGACAAATCCTGACGCACGGCAGAGTGCATGAGATGCAGCTCCTGTCTCACAAGAGGGCCTTTTTTGGCCACAAGTGAGGATTTTTTTGCACTTGAGATTTCAGGAAAGCCTCCTGGAGCAGCAGAAACCAGGGACGTGAAGGCCAAGGGTCAACCCAAAGTGAGCGATAATTACAGGGTTGCTTCCGAAAAGCCGGAGGAAATGAGGTCAAGGGAAATACGGAGAACATTAGTAAATAAAGGAAACTGGAACTACCTCCTGGGATAGAATAAAGACAAGAGTCACTTCCCATGTGTCTGGCTGCTGTGGTGGCCAGCACACTTGGGACACATGCCATTCCACTTAGTGACATTTTACCGTCAACCTGCTGTTTGTATCCTAAAGATAAGCATCACTTAGGAGCAACTCTTCCTGCAGCCCTGATCTTGAGAACTCCGCTAGGCTTCCCTGTTGACTGCACAGCTCACATGTCTTACTGGGAGATGGACAGTTCAGTGTGGGTTATGCTGGATTTTTACATGGTAATGCCAGGGTGGAGTGAGGGTCAGACTCGATGGAAGGAGTATGATGGTCCATCAGTTCCCCTGCCAAGGGAGGGAGGGGAATTACAGAAAAGAGGGAATTAGACTGCAGGCCCTACTCCCTGCTTTTCCTTGACCTGATGCTGGATGTGGAAAGACTCCTTTGCATCTCGGTGCTCTGATGTGACGTGTGGGTAACAACATTGATCAGCCTCGCAGAAATCTGCTGACCGCAGGTGCTGCAAAGGGCTGTGCCTCGAGCTCCAGGTACCAGGACTTCTCCTACCAGCCAGGTACGAGCAACTTTCTCATACAAGGCTTGTCTTCTCTAGTAAAGACTTCTCAAGAGGAACACGTCATTGCTTAATTAACCTGGCAGGGGAGCTGCATCTGCACCACAGGTTGGGGAGCATGAGCAGGAGCCTTTATAGAGGAGCAGAGATATGAAAGAAGGACCCTTCACAGAGGAAGTTTGATCTATTTTTCTCTCCAGACTTTGTGGTCAACTCTTCAGCAACTTGGTGATCACACTTGAGGATGCTGCATACCGGGCAGCAAATTATGAGACTGGGAAAACAGTACTTGATAGTTTCCAGTCTTTGTGACCAAAGCATTTTTCCGCTGTTTGTAGTAGGGTTTTGGCCAGCACTAAAAATAAGAAGAAAACTTTCTTCCTTTATCTCTCGCTCGTTGAATAAATCCATGTTTTGTTCAGATAAAGGGCCAGGAAAAGGGCATAAATACGCTACGCAAGAGAAAACGGCTGTATCTGTATCTCAGAGCTATTACTTAGCTATCACTTCCTGGGAAATCTCCCCCAGGAATCGTCTGCCCCCCTTCACAAAAAAACTTTAACCCAAACGCTGGCTATTTGTCAAACATTAGCATGCATGTGATCCTTGTTTCTCCAAATTAAATCGAGCAATTCCTACCCGCTCTCCCAGTGGGCAATCACAAGCAATTCCGTTAATTAAATTATCTCTGATTCTGCAGCTCTGGAATCTCTCAATTGACTAAGTCTGTGCTTTATCATCAACAAAATACTGGACCAAAAAGGAAACAAAAAAATGCTGATGCCAAAGTGACTGGTTTCAGTTAACCCTTCCCAGCTGGATAACAAGAGGCTGCTCAAGACACTATTGGACTAGAATGGGCCCAAGAGGCTGATACCAGAGATACCAGTAACAGTTGTCCACCTGGGATTCACTTCATTATACAGGGAGAAAAAAAAAAGAATAAAAAAAGAACACAAACACTGCATTCAACATCCTGCCTACTTGAAAAGCTTTAAAACATTCAAATTATTTGCTAATGAAGAGGCAGAAAAACATCTCAAAAATCATTAAGTTTCTGTGAATACCCCCCTCCGTCATCCAGATCTCATTTGCAGTTCCCAGATGTGGGAACTCTCCATACAACCTACCCATTTGGTTTATTTCAACTGGGTATAAACTTCCCTTCTTCATAAATGGCCACACTTTCCATAGCATTCCATAGCTTTTTACAATTCCGCTGTTTGTATGTACCTTGTAAAACATGCTTAACACTGATTAAATACACCACCAATAAAATTTCATGGGCTACTTCTGACACTTGATATTCTGACCTTCCTCTCTCTTCCTCATACATTTATTTGTTTCCATATGCCTGTAAACATAGAATGGCAGAGGGGAAAATTTACTGTATTCGTCGCCAAACCTGAGGGTGCTGTCTTTATTTTTAAACAAAGACTTTATCTTCCTTGTCCAAGGCAGAGAACGTGAGCCCACCACAACATACAAGGCACTTGCCTGCACTGAGGGCAGGGGTCAGGTCGCCAGCAGCTTACATATCATAAATATTAGAAACAGACTGGTCGATGCTCTGAAGGCAGACTCAGGCTAAAACAGGGTTCCAGGAGCAAAGAAATTGCTCTTGGCTATACCCAATGACAGCCAGAAATGACAATTATCAAAACCACTGCTATATTGCAGACAAGCCATCCTACCATCTAGAACTCATTTGCTGGAGCACAAATCTCTAAAATTCAATAAAATGATGCACAAAAATCTACCCACAATGGCAGTACATAATCATTTATTTCTAACCTTCTCTCATAGCCAGCTTATGTTTGAAGAAAAGGCAACTTCTTCAGAGCAGAGACCATATTCTATTAGTCTGTAACATGCTATATGCAGGGTCATTCAGCACAGCATGATGAGGCAGTCTCTGATCTCACATGTTTTCTTCAACACATCTTCCTCACTGAGTTTCACACAGGCTAAAACTGCAAGTTTTCTGTGATGAGAATTGTTTTTGTTTTTGATTTGGGGAAAGAATTTCAACCTCCTACCTGCCATCACCTCAGCAAGTGTTCACGGCAGCACGTGCTGCTGCTGCTATCACAGGGAGTTCCCTTTGGCAGAGGCGAGGGAAGATTACTGAGGTTCCTGGGAGAGACACAGGGATACAAGGGCCTTCTGCACTTACCAGTGTGCAACATAAAGCTGGAAAAAAAGCGTTGGCTACTAACGAGCAAAACACCTAGTCTGACAAGTAAGATTTTTTAAAAGGGAAGTCACAGGTGGGTTTTAAAGGAAAGAGGAAGAGCTCAAATATTTTCAGTATTTTAAGACTCTGAAAGAAGCCTGTGGCAGGCACTGGTGGCAGAGTGACTGTGAAACCAGTGCAGAAGGTGCAGACTACTGCCTTGGTGTGAAGCATTGACGTTTTATTCCACTAGATGAGCTGGCTAAGGCAGAAAAGGCCAGATCCTCAGCAGCAGAAACATACTCTGCAAAGCTGCAGTGAGCGGAGCCACGCTGAATTACACCAGCTGAAACCTGCACCCTTAGTCTATGAGAATGCCTGTGCTAAAAGCAAATCTTTTGGCAAGGCTTCAACAGTTTAGGAGCTGGCTTCCCCTTTATTTAGCTAAAAATCTCATTTATTGGGTCTATTTGTTTTTAGACTAACCTCCTTTAAAAAGGCTGACTTATAATCCTGTAAAACACTGTCACAGGCATTGAGGAAATTGGCAAGGATACTAATTTATTGTCCTCTAGGAAGAAAAAAAACCCCACTCTTTCTTGATTAATGTATGTTTTTGTATTGTAAGATATTAAAGAATGTTGCTTCACCTGTAATTATAGAGAATAGTTTATTTTGGCAAAGTGCCCTGGCTTCTAGTTGCCAAGTTATGAATAATGCAATGTTCCACATTCTAATTTCCGTGTTCCAAGTGGTGAATTTGGAGCGGGGTGCATGCAAGGGCACACACAGGCGAGGCCGAGGCTCTCCGCGGCACGAGCGCCTCTATTTTATACTTGCTTGCACAACTTGTTAACGCTGGCGCCTGCCTGCCAAATTCACAGTTTGCTTCTGACTAATTTCATCTTGATGCAAACCAAAAACGTCGCCTCTTTTCTCCCCGCAGAAGAATTATTTCGCTTACACTTGCATGCACCGTCGCAATACCTCTCAGGCTGCACGAAGGCGTTGTAAGTCGCATTTAGTTGGGACTTGGGTAAAGATTCCCTAAAGAATTTAATGACAGAAGAATTCATTATGCTTTCATATCTCCTCCGCCTCTACAACACAGAACCCAACAACGTCTGCACAGAGGAGGAAGTAAATTCAGACCCTGTCTCTCTCTGTCTCTTTTTTGGCCCGTGTTTCATGGGGACACATGTGCCCAGCCCCAATCAAAACAGAGACAGATGGCACTGCTGATCATTCAGACTGGAAGGAGCCTCAGAGTCAGCATGTTTAGATGCATTTGTAGGGCTACGCAGCATCCACCGGCCATTGGGACTGATTTAAAAAGGAGGCTAGTGAAAGGCTGACCTTGCGCCAAAATTTAAATGTGCCATTTGAGCAATTATGGTTCTACATGAAAGCTGGGAGAAAGAATGCATGGTCATTCTGATTTCGATTTAGAGACTTTGTCCTCTGCTCCAAAGAGAAAATAAATGCAATCCTATTGCTTTACTGAAGCAGCTTTGGTGATAAAGGAAACCATGCTTTAGAGGCTGTTCTGCTGCAGCAAGGCTTTGTTGAAGCTGCATTTGTTGAATCAAAAAAAATAATAATTCTCCTATACAAAGCTCCTTAATACAAATAGCTGTACATCTAATGTGTCAATGTATCAGTTCACCTTTCAAATGCATCCTGCATCCCAGTGACCAGAAGTGTATTCCGAACAGATGTGTGAACCTGCATCACGTTTTCTATCTTAATAAAGGTCAGGGCCACAAAAGGCAGCAGGTGGCAATGGAAAAACGCAGCCCCTCTCCTCAGCAAGGCACACAGGTTAGAGGTTCCAGCCTCCTCAGACTTGCTTTGATTCACGAGTAAACATGTTTGGATTACGACCAAGCTCCACTACGGTGAGGCAAGTATTCTTACCCATTGGAAGACTTGGAGCAGCTGTAACCTGTGATGTTACTGCAGCCTGGAAGTAGCTTGGGGTTATTGGAGGCTTTAGCTGGACAACCAGGGTATAAAACTATAAAAAAGAATTACTGCAATTCCTAGGACTGAAAGGACCTCAAAGTTGCCTAAGTTTTGTGCCCAGCCTCTGTGCACAACGACATGCCTTCTACTCCCATGGCCTGAATCCAAACGGCTGAAATAAACAGGAAATATCTATGCTACCACAGCAGCTCTTAGATTCCTTTGCAGCCCTTTAAGGGCTTTACCGTATAAGTGATATGCTTTCCAGAACTCCCATTCATGACCACTGATTGGAGGTACACAAGGGCAGCATGATAACATCCTCAAGACAATTTCCTACAGCTCCTGCAGTCCGGCCTAGAACTTTTACACTGTTACTGTTTCCTTTAATGGGAAAAGAAAGATTCAGAATTAGCATCATTTAAGGTAATCGTGCCTTCAAAAAGAAACATGAGACCATTTAAAGCATCTGCAGCGCATTAATATTGTATAACCAACTGTGGTCCCAGAGCTGGAAAAGGAAACCAGCAATGAAAAGGAAGGCAACGTCACGAGCTGGCTATCTGAGCCAAAAGCAAGAATGCTTATGCAATTTTTGAGCAAAAAAAGAGCAGTTTTGGGGGACACAAATAGAGTTAAAGAAGAAAAGTGGAGAAGTGAACGGAGAAATAGAAGTAGCAGATGCAGTGCACAGAGTGGTGGGGAGTGAGTAAGGCTAGGACAAGCATCAGTGCTCGAGCGAGGGACAAAAAGTATTTAACATATTAGACAACATTTATTACATTACTTGCTATTATACTGCTCTGCAAAGGCACTTTTGGGCTCTGTGTTGTGGAGGAGGAGGAGATATGAAAGCAAATTTTTCTGTCATGAAATTTTGGGGGAATCTTTACCCAAGTCCCAGTTAAATGCAGCTCAGAACGTCTTTGTGCAGCTGTAAGCTCCCCTCAGTGGTACTGTAACCGGGCACGCAAGTGCAAGAAATAATTACAGCTATTACAGCTTCTACAGCTATCCCAGACACAGTTTAGTTAAGTAACACGACCTCTTTTTTTTTTTTTTAGTAATTGCTTCATATTTGTATTTATTAACTACAGTCTAAGAAATGCATAAACTACCCAGGGCCATAATTAGGATCCTCCTGTTGTCGCACGGCAGCTGGCACAGCACAAACACTTGCTGAATGCTGCTGTAATAGCCAGTAAATGCCAAGGAGAGCAGCAGCTCTGCCCGAGCAGCCCGAGGCAGATGCACGAGCTAACTGGTAACAGCAGGACCACGACACGACCCGGCGCGGGAGCTTCTGCTCTTCAAAGGAGCATCCTCGTCCAAATTGGTACACAGGCTGCGTTAAAAATAATGGTTGCTTTTCTCCTGAGAGCATCTGGGCACCATACAAACACTTATTGGAGAAAAAAAAAAAAAAAAGAAAAATACCCACGTACAAAAAAAGCAGATCCTGTCTCTTAGTTCTTACAAAGTAGGTAAGGTATGTAAAGAAATAATTCAGTCACATCCTCAAAGTATTTTCGGAAAGAACACAGTGGGGCCGAGAACGCTCCATTGGAGACACTGCTAAACAGAAAGGGCTAATTTTAGGGACAAGTCCTCTCTCTGACAAGCTGCTCGGACATCTGAGGGCAAAATCCGTCTGCTAGAAGGCAGCTGTTTGTGTTTTATAAGCTAAAGTTTCTCTTACCTATGGAATAACTCCAATATTTCACAAGGAATCATCATCCATCTAACTGAAGTACCCTCTAACGGACCATCAGCCTCATATCCCCTTTGAAATAGCACAGCTGAGCACTTGCTGGGCCACGATTTATTTTTTACCTTCTAAGACATCTTGCTAACTCTATAGCTCAATAGTGACAGTCGAATTTCACACTGCGATAGCCCCCCATCGATTTTTCACTCCCAGGAAGCAACTCCACAAATTAAAGTTAACAGCATTTCTGAAACTAAAAGGAAAAAAAAAAGAAAAAAAGGAAAAAAAAAAAGAGAAGGGAAAAAAAAAAAAGGAAAAAAAGGGAAAAAAGGTGGGGGGAAAGACACGGAGGGCAAGGCTGCTTAAACTGCACTTCTACCATAGGAAGGAAACTGCTTTTCAGGGTTTGGTGAGTGGTGGGACAGGGAAGCTAGTGCCTCCAAACCAGCAGCTGCTCCCTGCAGATACGTCAGCTCGGAGGTATCACAGGTACAGTGGGATGCAGGGCCCCCTGCTACAGGAGGATGCTGGATAAGGAGATAACCCCTCCGATTTAGACCACCACTCTGCATGCAGCTGTGTGAGGCCAAGGTACCCCAGACGTGAGCCCCTCTGGTCAGGCTGCCCCCCTGGGCTTTATTAGCCTGTGATAAACCATGACACCGCTTGGCACAGTGATAAATATCTTTGAGACTACTACTACCGGGACGTGCACTTTCTACCAAGCAGTTAAGAGTGAGCAGGATTAGAAAATGCAGCCCAGCACTTTGCTCTCCACTAATGCAATCTAAACACCCAACCTATATAATGAACTAATGTGCATGTCTTGTTTCTTAAGCTTCCAACATTTTTTTCATGCAACCTTCCAACATAAAAACACCAGTATATATTATATGCACATATTGCATATGACTGAGGTATTGAAAGGAAGCACTAAAACTTCAAAAAAAAACCTAGAGAGACGCCCCTAGACACAAGCAGGAGCCAGCCCAGGGACATGGCATTTTCTCACCTTGGCCTCAACAATCCCACGCCTCAATTCAGCCTCCTGGGTCCTGTCTCTGGTTTCCACAGGCAGAGCCAGGACTAGACCCTGCAGCTGCAGATGCTCCCCAGCAGCACCACGCTCTGGCTTTGCAGAGTGCAAAGAGTTCATTTATGGCTCACGTTATTTTTTAAAATTTTATCTTTGCTCTACGATCTTGTCTACCCCCAAAGCCTATTAATGGTACAACATGGAGAAAGGCCAAGGAGTGCTTATCCTCTGGTGTGAATTCATAGCAGCTTCTCTCCATTTCCCTCTGACATCCCGACTTAAGCTCTCCCTCCTAGGCTCGCGCTAATCCTCTCGCTTCACACCCATTCTGCTCCAATCTCGACGTGTCTGCCTGGGCGCAGGGACCCGGCAGCGAGACGCTGCCACCTCCTCTCCTGCTCCTGCACACCAGGCTCCGCACAAGGGCAGCACCAGAAGATTTGTCTAAATTTTAGTGATGCTCCTTTGCTTAACCCCTATGGAGCAGGTGCTTATAGAAAGGTTGTTTTGGGAAGAGGTGAGGTTAGGGGTAAGGAGGTGAAAGAAGAGACAAGGAAAATAAAACAAATGCAATCGCCTTCTGTCTCAAAAATCATCCTTTTAACTCAACAAGCATGTCATCTGATGAAGCACGATGAGCGTGAAGTATTATATGAAGATGATTATACAGGGATTTAATGCTCGGCAGGCTAATACTGCAAGGGCAACCGCAATGGTAACGCACTCACTTAACTAGCCTTGTGCCCGTGTCTGCAGCTACGCGGGCAGCGCCACCGGGGCCAGGCGGAATCAGAAACAAGTTCTCTTTTAAGGAAAAAAAACAGGGCACAGCCCCCTTCCCACCAAGGATGGCAGCTCCAGTCCCACCTCCTTCCAGTCCTGCTCCATCCCTGATTAATGATGTTGTCTGCCTGATTTATGACCCACCCCAACAGATTAGAGTTTCCCTCCTCAACCTCCCCTCCCTGCAGCCCAGCTCGGAAGGCACAGCCACACTCCGCTGGAAATATTAGAGAATTATTAAATAAACATTCATACGTCATGTCTCTTCCCATCCTGAGCTCATCGCAGTCAGCACTCGGCGGCCGGGCCCTGTTTGCTTTCGGGCTGACACGGAGCAGCTGGAGTGATTCATGGAGAGGCTGGCTACAATGTTTCGTGTCATATATCATGCTAGCAGCGCTCCCTGCCCCGGCGGAGATAAACTGATCAACCACAACGGGCTGGAATGAATTTATGACAACACAAAATTGAGGAAAACAAATGGGAGGTGACCCAGTGGGCCACTAACCCAGACTCTCTCGCTGGCCTGCAATCTCGTTTGGTGGCAGGAAGCAAAATTGAACATTGGCACTCTGAATTAAGATGCTGGCTTTTAACCCCGGCGAGCCTGCGCTTCCAAATGGCACCGGGCCCCGCGTGCGTGGGAGGGAGGCAGGGAGGTGTCCGCGGGAAGGAGTGCGGGTGGCTCTGGCCGCTCTCTGTGCGGAGCGGCGCTCGCTCCGCAGGTCCTGCGGGAGCTGGGAGCAGGTCCGAGCGCGTGGAGAGCGGCCCAGCTCCCCGGGGATGCTGCAAGGCTGCTCCAGAGCCCATCCGGGAAGCCGGAGCTCTGCCTGTCTGCGGAGGAGCTCGGACAGCACCACCAGCGAGACCCCCTCTCTCTCCCGGGAAAGAGAGCCAGGACCAAACCCGATCCCTCGTTGCCTGCGGCTGCTTCCTGGACTTCACTCATAACACAGATGACCTGAGATATCACGGACCTGTCATGGTATGAAGAGCAGGGAAACTGGCACAGACATCCCCCAAATCCTGTCCAGTCATTCCGCGCAGAGGAGCCTCTTCCAGGAAAAGCCGAGCCTGGATTCCGTTAACTTGCAAGCAAAGAACTTGGGCTGCATGCCAAAATAAGAACCCTTTGACATACTATATTAACAATTTTTATTTATTATTATTATTATTTATTTAAACACACCCATTTCCTTGCCTAGACTTATTTTTGGAAGAGAGGAGGGGGGAAGGAATGTCATTCTTCTGGAAGTGGGAT
>JAVCKT010028009.1:9154-31698 GCA_032273925.1 Rhynchotus rufescens | reverse complement strand
CCTTGTTCTAAATGGAGAGCACGGCTGACACAGGTGGTAAGCCATGTGCTTCTGAGCACTTTTAAAAATGCTAATCAGATGCAACACAGGGTTTAACATGCCAATCAATAACGTTCAGATTTAAAAGCAAAAATTAAAGCTACAAACAATAAAGTGATGCTGCCAAAAACTTCCTGCAAACATCACCCCAAGCAAGAAAAATGAAACCAATTTAGCTCCAGATTAAGAAACAGGAACTAGAGATGAATCAATTTAGCCTGTTGGGCTGGGTCACCATATATCATGGCTCAGCAGTGGAGAGGGAAGCAGTCAGACAGTATGAAACCCTTCTCCCCCCACCCCTTTTCTGTAAGCTCCTAGCTCTGATCCCTGTTATCAATTAATTTAACACAACCTGTCTACACAGACAAGCACACAGAGCATTCAGACTCCTTCAGTGGCAGGACAGAAACTATTTATCACACATGTATCTCAAAGGAAAGATGGGGGGGAGACAAGGCAGCTTGGAATCCTCCACCTGAAACACCATCTCGCCTTCTGAACGTCAGGGAAATCAAGATCCTTAAATAAAAAGCTCTCCCTGCTACTTTCAAAATCAACACTCTTGGAAAGACTCAGCAAGACGCGAAGGCTTTCCCTGTAATTTCTATTGGGTTTTGCTGACCTCTGGCACCTTTTGCAGAACTGAAGCTTCAGCAGGACGAGGTTATTGCGGAGCCGGCACCTGCGCCCGCGTTCCCTCCGCTTCGCAGTGGAGTTAGCACGAGCCTTGTTTGGAAAGCATTCTGGGATCCTTCAAAAGGTGCTAGCTAAAGCCTCTTTGATCAGATTATTAAAGCTACGTCAATTTTATCACTTGAGCTCAAGTGTTCTGGAAAATGTCAAATCCTTTCAGCTCCCGCAGTTTAAAGATTTTCAATAGGAGTGGATCTGGGAGGGTGGAAGGCTGCTGGGCTGACAGGCAGGAGGCTCGAAGGGAAGCCAGGCAGTGCCTGAGAGAGGCTGGCAGATCAGGGCAGAAGGGATAAAACGCATGCCCTCAAGTCCCTGCCACCAAGACAACGTGCTGGCTCACCCTAAGGACAACCCTTCTGCGCTGAGCTGCCAACTCCCAAACTCATTGGTCTTTGGCCAGGCTCTGCCCACTGGGAAGCAGCAAACAGTAGAAAACCTGTGTCTGGGATATGTCAAGGAAGGCCCGGCAGAAAGAAAGTGCCAGGACCACGAGGCAGCACTAACGGTTCCCACGTGGCAGGGAGTTTCCTCTGTTAACATCTGACAACAAACATAGCTTGGTGAGGCTTCCTGAGCTGTTGGATACCCCAAAACGTTCAAGGGATTCAATACCCGGAGTCAGGATGAGAACAAACTATATTACAACAGGTTTACACAAAGTTAGTTATTAATTTCTACACCAGATTTTCCCCATTCCCAGTTGTCAGTGGGCTCACCTCCAAAATATAAACACTATCTCTACTTAAATCCCATGCTGTTTCTTTGCTTTTATCTCATTCAAACTGTTTTGGTTCTTGCTTACTGTACAGGCAACATTTATTTCAGGCAACAATCATCTCACTCTCTAAAAAAAAAATAAAGTGGTCCACAGTAAGCCTAAGAGCCTGTAGTTTTCAGTTTGGATTGGCAGAAGGGCCTAGCAGCTTATGGGAGAAGGACAAAAAGAGTGGCTGTTACATAGTACAGAAAACCACAGCTGTTTCTATCCTATACTGGCTTGCAGGATATCCAGCTAGCTAGAAGGGAAAGGTAAAGATATAAGCAGGAGCACCTGTGCTATCATACCATCAAACACCAGGACTCAAACTCGTAAATCATTCACTGCACAGGTGCAGGTACAGCACAGTCAGTACTGTAGGAGACATTTCTGTTAGTAACCATACAAAGAGGTCATCTGGACTCAAAAGAAAGAGAAATTCCCTCAGTGAGCCCCCCGGCAAATTACAGGGCTGCCAGAATCCCCACTGGCTGCAGAAATAAAGGCTGGAACATGAAGCCTTCATGGAACATACAAGGGAAAAACAGAATAGAGGTAATGTGGGAAACTGCTCTCCAGAGCCAAGGCACACTGATGAAGTCATTTCTCCAGTAAAAGGACAACCTCATGGATACATTTACAGCTTATGTTTTGCAGGAAGAATGAAGAATTGCAAGCACAGTTCTATAAGTCATTTTTTTTCTGCTCAGGATACCCTCGGAACAGAACTGCTTCTTGGAGCTCCAGACAGGCCACTAAGATCCCTAAAATAAGAAAAAGCTATCCAATTCACACTCACTTTTCAATGTCACTGTTCTTACAGGTCTTCTGCATGGTCTCCTGTTTACTGCTCTCACCATTACTCGTTGAGGGCATTTCTGTTGAGGGGAGAACAACAAAATTAGTAAAAGAACATTGAGCATTTAGATTATATAGTCTGAGCAAGTTACAGGTCTGTAAGCAGAGAACTCTGGTGAGTCAGGGTCCTTTTATGTCAGAAAGAATGAGAAGAGACTGACAGAATGTGTCCCTTCCTGGCAGAAACCCTTCTCTCTGGACAGCACACTCCTATGACTCAGGGCTGAAGATGCAATCCCCAACCTCTCCTTACTTCAGACCGACTGAAGATCGTAGATTTGCCAGTTAAGCTAGGATTTAACTCAGAAAGGTTTGATGCAGCTGCCATGACAGGACGTATTTCTGGAAAGGTGAACCTGGAACAAATCCATCAGCTAACAGCCTGCTCTTGGCTGTCCCCTTTTTCTGAGATCCCTCACACACAAGCAGATGCATGCAGAAAGATGCATGCAGTACCGATAGGAACAGTCTGCTCAGAGCTTTTGTCTCCATCAGCATTCCCATAACTCTCCCCAGTGCTGGAGGGGATGCGAGCCTTCAGGAAAGGTGACAGGAAGAAATGAGCCAGATGAACTGGCCTGCAGGTCAGCCCCTGGGCTATAGGTTCAGCGCTGCCGCTTTAGGTAACAGACACAAAGCGAAGGCAGGCTTATAGGAGGTGCCATGAGGGCTGCTGCTTCATCACCTCTGTGACTGTAGTTACTGAGGCAGAACACACCTACGAGCGAGTGATTCTACATCACAGGCAATAAACGTGATCGCCTGCCCCATAGAAAAAAACAGCTGTGATAGACATCTTATGCTCTTCATTTAATGATCATGCCCCTGGCAAAACTGCTCCTACCCCCTGTCCCTCCCCCGCTTCTCCCTGGCAAGCAGTTATGTTTCATAGGTACTTCCAAGGCTGGAAATCAAATGCCGAAAGCATTATAGTAACAGAACAGGGAGCAGAATCATTGGGACAAGGCTCTTCAGGTCGCTGAGCTTCACTTCCCTTCCTAGGGGAGCTGGAAGTGCACTGCCCAGCTCTGGAAATAGATTTGGCATCTACAGCTGGCAAGTGCCAGTTTTTATTATTCTCGTATTTCCACAGCGTTGCTGCTTACACTTCCAGTGCTACTGGCATTAAATAAAACAAAGCAGCACTTACATCAGTTTAAAAAATACCAGTGATTTCTATGCGCTTTCAAATAAGGCAAGTGAAGGTGTAAATTCACACCTACTCACTAGCTCTGTCATCTCCACTATGGATCTCTAGTGGGACTGATCCCAGAGTTTCTGTCCTAAATGTGCAGGCTTTAGAGCTACAGGCTTCTCAACATACAGATGTTAGTAAGAACAAGACCTATATATCAGATTGTGGCAAGCCTCTACAATTTCTTGTTAAAGAAGGGAAGATTCTAAGAAAATGCCTGGAAAAAAAGCCAACTGGTGCCTACGTATTTCCAACTCCCAGCAGCTGAATAGTTCCACTAGAGCCGAGCTCTGTGAAACAGCAGTTTGTCTTTCAGTGACAAGGCAGCAGGTCAATGCAATCCCTATCTCTTATTGCTGCACCAGGTACTGCTCAGAGGCCTTTTTTAGTGTGTCTGGCTACAGCTCAGAGAGCTCCTCTCCAGAGATGAGCTGCACTGTAACCCTAATTCCCAGCTGGAGCACTAACATGCAGGGCCAAGTAGTCATCAGCACTTTTTGAATGAAGATTACTACACAGGTAATGCTATTCACAAAACATATGCAAGTTCTTGGGCCAAATACTGGACTGCAAGCCAGGTGACCAGAGGGTTGATCTTGACACTAGTTTTGCATGCATCTTAAATCCTATCTCACTGTGTCTATCTAATAAGAGGAGATTAGATATTTGCATCAAGGTGTGCAGAACTCTGTCTGTCGGATTTCTAGGATCTCTCCCAGATTCTACTACATTCGGTTGGCTGCACTGCAAAGGTTCTGCAAGAGCATATCGGGATGTACAAGTCTGTAAATATACATTTGTGGGTGCTGCACAAGTACATTTGCAACTACCATTTTCAACCACTGTATGGGCAGTCAGAAGATAAAGAATGTCTACCTGCCCTCCTGTAGCACAGGATGAATAATTCACACGTGTAACACTCACCGTCACTGGCCCATTTAGAAAACTCCGGCGTTATTCGAGTACTGGGTGTGCCACCACTAAAAGAGAAAAGAGCAGAATGCCAGAAGTTTGATATGGAAAACTTTGCTGCTTGAAAGAAGTCTACACACCACGTCTTTCTCAATACCTCTGTCCCTCAGTCAAGGCACCAAATGTGAGCAACTGGCTGACTGCAGAAGGTGTTTCTGTGCTACGTCCACCTTGCAACCTACTGCTCTAGCTGTGACTCCTGCTAAACTACAAGAGGGATGTCATGCTGCATGAAGGCTTGGGATTCAAATGGTGCCTGCCTGTGACTTAAGGTTCATTTGAAAGCCTGATTTCAAAAATGAAAATGAAAATCTTACTGGTGAACAGAATGTCTTGTTTCACAGAATGCCTTGTTTTCTTTTACTACTTCCCATTGAAGAACTGAACTGAAGCACTGAAGTGCAGAGAACTTAAGGCCCTGTCCATTCACTTACAAGTCTGTAATGGAGCTGGGAAAATAATCTGCTGAACAACCTGGGTACTTGTGAATATGAAACACTTTAGCTCTGAGATCTAAGAGCTACACTCACACAATAATCCAGGCTCGTGCTTCAGGCTGTCAGCTAAACCTATTGTATTTCTATAGAAACTTGACAGAATTTCAAAATACTTTACAAACTACAACATAACTCCTGTTTTAGAGATGGGCAAATGATTTCAAGCTACATGCAAGGATTTTGTCCAGACAGCAAAACATTTTAGTGCGAGTTATATAAAAGGACCAGGTCTCCCAGCCTCCAGTCCTCAGTCATCTCACTAAGCACTAAGTGTCCAGTGCCACTAACAAGGGATGACAGGACATCCTCCTGCTACAGTCCTGCTTTCCTGAATGTGAAGCAGCTTCAGCATTTTTGAGACCCTGCCTGTGGACTAGCAATATTAGCAAAGTATCTAACGGATCTGTGGTTTGGATCCAGTGTGGCAAATTTCACATTTCTGTGGAGTGGAACTTAACTTTGGACTAGTGTTTGTGACAGGCTAAGTAGTAAGAAAACTTCATTTCACTGCTCTATCAATCACTTAACCTTGACCTCACAGGTTCACTCAATCCAAGAGACAGGGGGGTAATTTAAACCCTGCTTTATGCAGGGCAGAGGGTTTGGAACGCAATCCTACCTCTCTGTAAAGACTCCCTTTATTTGCCTGAAATGCCTCGCCAACTGCCCTGAGCGTGACTGCCTACATTCTGCAGTTAGATATGTGGGCAGCACACACATCTTGCCCAGCTCCAGCTCTGCCTGTGCCCTGGAGCTGAGTACACAGGCATTCATTTGTCCCTCAGAACGTAATGGGATGTGGTCAAGTCACACCAAGGAACCAGACCCCTAAAAGACTGAACAAGATTCAGATGGCATCACGTTATATGTGCTTTTATTAAGAGGCCACACTTCATCTGGGCACATGGTAAAGCCTAAGGGCCTAGCACAGCACAGTTGCTCCTTGGCCAGAATACAGCTCTGTCCAGCACTGCTCTGGGAGAAGAGTGCTGGCTGGCCACCAGAGTGGTCACGGTGATGCAGAACGTGCAGGGAGGCTTTCACAAAGGGGCTGCACAAGTAGAAATTCAGCCCTGTTACACACTGCTTCTTGTAAGTCTTCCTTGTTGTCACTCTTGCAGTTAAAAAGGAGCAGACATTTTTCACAAATTCAGATCCCCCAAGTACAATGCAAGTAAATCAGAAAGGCAGAGCACTTACTTTAAAACAGCACCGCGGAGCGCCTCCCTCTCTTTGGCTTCACCTGGCTCTTCCCCAGTGCAAGGGATAACGTCTGCCTCGGTGTACCTGAGACAAGGGTTAAGGAACACACAGCCTTGCAGCAGATGGTGGGCAGGCACTCTGCTTCTGAGGTGCTTGGGACACTAGCTGCCATACAGAGCAAATTCATTCCAACGGGGAACACCACAAAAGAAGAGAGGCTGGTATGCAGAGGGACACACCTCTAAATACTGAACAAAATTTAGTTTTAGATTAAGGGATATAGATATAGCTCTTAAAAGCAAAAAGAATTCTGCAGCCTCTGCAAGGGGTACTCACACAAGTCCACTATTTCTGAGACACAGAGATCTTTTACCAGAGAATGATTGGGTGTTTGCCCTGAAAACAGAGTACAAATTTCAATACAATTCCATTCAAGAGCTATACATTCTTCCACATCACAGCAAAGGAATCTGTCTGCCTAATACCATTACAGGATTCCTTCCTTGTTGGCTGCAAAGCTGCTATGGGGCAGAGAAAGTTTGTCACAGCTCTCCTAGAGCTCTGTCCAAATGGTCTGGCGCTTGGATGAGGAATTCCAGTAAAGCGCCTTTTATGATGGCTCTGCCCATGCTCTGACCAATGAAAGGAACAAAAAAGCAGGCTCACAGTAACAGTGACGGATGAACAGTGCTTGAAACTCTGCAAAAAAAGCTCTGAAAATAAAGGAGACAGAAATGTGCATGGCTTGCAGAGCAGAGACTAAATTCTTACCGGTGAAGCAGAAAATAATAAAAAAAAATAAAACTATGTGAAGGAAAGAAGGGATGGAGATATCACTGGTAATGAGCACAGCTTATGAATTACTCAGTAGAGAAACAGTCTAACTTCATCTCATGCAACAACTCCCACACCTTTCACCACCTGAGTCTGAAGATGCATTGTGTGAGCAGAAGGATCTAAGGGAGCAGCTGAGAACCCCTCCTAGTTCATGTAACAAGGTGACGGTGGAAGGTGCTGCCATTTGCAGCAGGGCTGGGTACAGACCAGGCAGCATCACCCCGTGCTGTATCAGGGCTAGCTGAAGCACGAGATGCTCCTCTAAGTTCCCTCTCAGCAAGAGCCTTTCAAAAACGATACTGTGGTTTCCCGTATTCCAGTGTGTCGTCCCCATCCACATCCAGGTCAGCGTCACTGTCTGGATTCTCCTTGCCGCTGCACATGATAAACCCAGAACCTGGAAGAGATTAAAACATGTAGAGAAGTTATTAAATCGGAGTCTCTAAGGGAAGGAGAACTTCTGAGGACAACGTGCAGCACAGGCCTGCAGGCTGCCCTTTACTCGTAACAGACTAATGAAAGGTATCTGCTCCAAAGATGGCAAAAGGATCAGTTTCTAAAGACCATACAGCAAATGGTCACAGAAATGCTCCACCTTCCTGGATTTTGTGTTCTCAAATGCCCCATAACACTGAAAACGAAACCTTCTTGTCCTTTTCCTTTCCATACAAATTATAGGAAAGCAGAAGCATCTCTCTCAGAGACAGAAAATAGTAAAGCAAAACAGAAAATGATGATTATAATTTTTCACAGAAATGAGTAACACAGACTCCCCACTACTGGCACTAAGAGAAGGTCACAGGGATATGCTGAATTAGTCCTATAAGCAGAGTGCAAATGCAAACTGAATACACTTAATGATGATCCTTTAAAAATGTTTAAGAACGATGTTTCTCAGAAATCATCAGCACCCTCAGTTACTAACAGTCCCTCACAAACACTCCTCATTGGAGCAAACTGCAGTGCAAGTCTGCAAGAGTCCTGTTAGAGTCTCATACCACTTGCAAGCCAGATACAAACCCAGTCCTAACTCCAGCAGGAAGCAGGAGCACACAGTTCCACTCAGGACTAACCGATGTAAGAGTCAACACTTTCTAGCAATACATGCATTTATTTCGGTTCTCAAGGATTTTGTTAACTCTTTTATTGCTAATTATAACCAAGTTTACTTTACCCCAGTCTGTGTACAAATAGCTAGCAAGATGAACCTCCACTTGTCACATTCTGCCTAATGTTTAAGATAAGAGAAACTAAGTAAACATATGTTTACTCTTTATGTGACTTAGCATAGGACACACTTTCTTGGTGAGGTTAGAAACGAATCTAGATCGCCAGGGTCTCAGGATGATGCAAGGTCCCCACTTGCATTCAGTTCTGCAGCACATTAAGCTGCCTGGGGATACCCCCTGCGTGGATCTCAACTTGCTCACTCTGGCGGCCTCCACTAGGCCTCTTCACTCAGCAGCCCGCTGCCCAGCGGAGGCAGATTACCTGCCTCTCAACAGAGATCAGCTGCTGGAACATGAAAGACTCAGTGCATCCAGACAGCTGGTGAGCTAACTGTGTGCCAGGCAGACCCACGAGCAGACCCTACCTGCAACCACACAGTAAGGTGGAGATAAGCTCAGCTTTGCACAAATGCCTCAGAGGTGGTAGATTCCTGCACTGTGAACCCAGTCCTAAGTGCAGGATACGGGCTAACATAATGCAAGGACACTGGATAAGAGGTATATCCAAAAACAGAGGATATTCCCTGGCTTTAGGCTTATCCTGCTCAGCCTACTGGCCTCTCACCAACATGTCCACGGGCTTGTGCTGTGAAAAGCAGACTTGTGCTTTTCCAGCACAGAGGTGAGCTGTATTTCTAGCAGTCTGCATCTGTGCTGAGAGCAGGGCAGGCTGAAGGTCTCTTTTCCAAGGACAATAGAGGGAAACAGCTCTTTACTGCCACTCTCTAGGAACGGAGGCGCTCCCTGATTCATTAAGTCCCCAATAAAATTTGTTTATATGGATCTGATATTCCTCATCTCTGAATACAAAGAAGATCCTTAACGAGCGATAACCGTAGCATGACAATGATTTTAAGGCTAACCTTTCCCTAGAAGCATAAACTACCTTTTACTTCGATGTAACTGCCAGCCTTAATTCCTACTGGAGCTAACAAAACTAGCACTGACAATGCAGCATCTACCTTCTGCTTCAGGTAGAACAGGAGTCATACTCATAGGTCAACTCAGCAGTATCTTCAGGGCAACCTTCTTCTATCAGACCCCATATAAAGTGTTTCATGTACTGGCTGCATGCTGCCAGCCAACATATGTCACGAGCTGCCTTCTCTTGCTGCAATGCCTTATCTAGTAAATCTTGAATCCTTCAGTTCATCACAATGTTTGGGAGAAGATTTAGAGTACTAAGAGAGACCTGTCAGAGAAGCTGGATAGTCTTTCAAAGCTGCTTGAGAAGTCACAGTGGGCAATGGAGCAGTAATTTACAGGCATGGCGTTTAACCTGCAGTAACACCATCCTCTGAACCTGGCATTACTTTAGCCCATCACTTCTCAAAGGCCATAAACTTTGGACACCTGGGTCTTCATTTTTCTTTTGAAGATGTGGGAAACACAAATCATGCAAAGCTGGAGCTGTGCCTTGGCCGGTCCCATAGGTGATCTGAATGTGAGCCAGATAATGAATACTTGGAACAAGCGCCTGCAGGGAGCAAGGGGTCAAAAGAGTGAATGTAAATGGGATCACTCCCTGCGTCCCTCTGTCTGCAAGGATGCCAAGCACACAGAAAACATGCACCTTTCCATCAATTTTGTTTTTAAGACACTCAAGCCAACTAGTGGTTTATGGTCAGAGCTTAAGAACAGAAAATCTGCTTACTACGATACAATTCACAAATATCAAGGCACTTTGACTTCAGAATCCTCACGTCCTTGCTCTCAAGATCTTTGTACTTAAGAAAATCCCCTTTAAATCTATAACGATAATACTATTGCAGCCCTTTTGCAGAACTTAACTCAGCAGCAGGAACGACTGCACTCCAAAAACAGTATCATCCCTAATACAGAGGAACAGTTTGGACAGTCAGTATATGCCATGATGTCAGATACACACTAAAATGACCTGATACAGTAGCTTTCCAAACAGAGAGGAGGGAATATGGAATTTATCATGGAATCATAGGTTACTTAAGGTTGGAATAGGCTGAGACATGCTGCAGGAAAAGGGTAAGTTTCTTTCCTAATCAAATAGGTGGACCCCTAGAGCACAAATGTCCCCAATGTGAATCAAAAGATTCATAAATCCCAGTAGTCGCTGGCTTAAAGAGAACATGGAAAAGGACACCAAGCTGAGGCGAGAGCCAGTCTGCAGAATGAGGCCTGTCTGCCACAGCCAACTCTAACACTGCTTCATCTGGAGCATGGGGTTCTGCAAGGATGGGGTTTAAGGCCAGTTCTAATGGGCTGGGGTTTGGTGCCACGGTTTCAACCTGACTCTCCTTGCCCTGGTGCTGCTTCCCTGCACAAAGCCAGTGAAAACACCCATGCAGCTGTTCAAATATTTGACATCTGAACTGCTTGACATTATTCATTCATCTCAGGCTCATTCAAACCAGATTTTTGGACAAGTGCTCTTATAAATGGATTAAGAGGGCCACTAAATGCAAGGAAGGCCTGACGGGATCACACCTGCCTCTCACTAACTTAGCCCAAGTGCAAAGAGGGCTCCGAACTTCCACCTCCTGCCTACGGCATATGCTGCCATCCAGAAGCAAAGTGTAAAATGCAGCACGGGAGGTGCTGTATGGATAAAAGGTGTCTCACAGTGGCACCACTGTTTCAGAACTGTTAGAGCAGAATGGGAGTCTCCAGAAGATGCTACTACGACTCCCAAGTGATCTGCAGTTCAGTCGAGTGCTCTGGGAGCAGCAGACAGGTTTCTCTGGCAGGTTCAGCACTCTGAAGGCCACGCAGTAATTCACTGTCATCAGCAGTGCTGCCCAGAGCAGACCACTAAAACCAATGCCGCTCTCCAGAGGTCAACGCTCAGGTCTAGAACTTTATCCCAACGCGTTAATAAAGTCAGACCCAACAACTGAATGTTAAGTTGCAAGTTCGACCTGGGAATTCACCAGAGACATGATCCTCAAGATGTGATTCACAGATGCAGCGGCAAATCTTACAAGGAGAGTCACCTAAGGCCTAAAGAACATAATTCCACACTCGTATTTGAAAATACCACTTTCAGATTAAACTTTGAGAAAATGCACACTCTCCCATACCTTTCTCTTTGCTTGCTGAAGCATTTTTCGTTTTGTTCTTATTGTGCATTTGGTTGGAGGCAACTGCAACCGTCACATGTTGCCAGTCCCAATACAATTAGTCCTCCCAGTGCTAAAGCAGCACAATTCTCTGACAGTCTTAATCCCAGCTGCCTCCTTCAGGTCCGGGCAAACAGGAGTGAGCAGGCAGGTCAGGCGCGGGGGCCATTAAGCAGAGAAAAAACAAAGTTACAGCTCTGTCTCCAATCCCCATTGCTCTTGCAGCCAGGTGCTCTGACAAGCAATTCCAGCACTGGTATTGAGTGGCACCTCTATAAACCCGGTGACAGTTTGGGAGACAAACTCCCCCATCAATCAGAATGTACCTATCAAGATCACTTACCTAGAGCGCCCGCGACCCTCCAGGGCTGTGTACACAGCTCTGCTGGGGCCGGCCTCGGCGCAGGCTGCCTGGGCACCAATTCACGCTAGTTCCTGGGCATTTTGGTACTCTACGCAAGCAACAGTTCTTCTGAAATATGGATGCAGGGGGTTGAAAAAGGAAAAGGGGGAAAAAAAATGTCTCTCAGCTACCACCAGACTGCACTGACAGGTTACAACAACCAGCTGAGCTTCAAGGAGACTGGATAACACTTCCCATTTTCTTCCATGTACAGATTAATAACGGCTGGAGATAAATCTCATCAGAAATCCTTTTCTTCCCCTTTGTGCGAGTTCTCACAGCACTTTGCTTTCTCCTAAGCTGTCCCCTATGCCAAAGCATCCTCTCTGACCTCTGCACTGCTTCTCAAATCTCACTTCCTTGTGCAATCCCCCAGATGACAGGTCATCTCCACATATCTTAAGTGAATGGCAGCTCAAGCTAAGATCTGGAGTCATTAACATGATATATAAGCAGATTCACAGAACAGAACAGATAAAAGGGCCTCACATTCAAGTCTCTCCCTTTCTCCATCACGCTCGGTGGCAGATGGTCAAAGTGACAACATGAGCAGCTTCAGGTGTTGGCAGCGCCGTTAGCTCTTGCACAGACAGGAGCTCACGTAGAGATCATAGAATACTTAAGGTTGGAAGGGCCCTCCAGAAGTCATCTAGCCCAATCCCCCTGGCTCTAAACTGGGGTTATTTCATCAGCTGCTAAAGGATCCCAAACTACGTACCAAGAGGACAAGATTGCATGGGTGCTGTTTTACTTTAGAAAGTGATTTGGGAAGAAGACAAAGCCATTAGAAATCTTTGAAAATAACAGGCAAGCTGAGAACGAGGCCTTCCCAAATGGTGGTCTTCCTCCCGATTCTGACCACTTCTGAAACCATATTCCTGGAGAATCAAACTGTTCCCCCTTCTTCTCTAACACATATAGTGATACAGAAGAATTCTTACAGTGACTTTCACAGACTCTTTGCAGGAAAAAAATTACAATCAGCCCCTATTAAAAGCTGCTTGTGGGACAAGGGTTTTGTTTCTCTGGAGCCAGATCCACTTCAAGTGAAACAGTGATTTACCTGGAAAACTGACACCCAACTGTGTCATTACACAGAACACCTGAAATAGCAGGTGCATCAGTCTGACGTTGTCTATTAGCTCCCACAGAGGCACAAAGAAGCTGCCAGCAACCTGCCTGCTCACTAACATCTTGGATGCTTGCAGGGATCTTCGCTAACAGAGCAGAGGGACAGCTGCCTTTAAAGAAAGGGCCATATAATTTTATGACCATTACCATCATTTTGCAGCCACATGCTGAACAAAGGGCAGGCAAGCTCCGTGGTCTAGGATAAAAGTGAGCAGCAAGGCTCAGGGAAGAGGCTTCCCCACCCCTCAAAGCAGCAAGCAACTGGCCAGGAGTATTCCTGAGGTATCTTTCATAGCACATCACGTGTGGGTCTTGGCTGGAGAGAGGAAAATGCCCTTGGACCCAAAGGGCTGATCCAGTTTGGCCATTCATGCCCAGTTGCCTCCTCGAGCTTCACGGCCACGAGGCGCAGGAAGGCGAGAGCAGCCTCACATCTGCCTCAAAGGCTGCAGTACAAACGTGGCAGCCCAGCCACGGCCTTGGCGGCTACGGTTCCTTTTCCACACTCGGAGGAGGGTGGATCTGAAAGCTTTTGTTCCCCTACGGAGAGGGGGGCAACAAACAAAAAAGGAAGAGGGAGAATTAAAGTAATCTTGAATCACTAAGCAGATTCACATCGCCGGATCAATAAGCGCCACTGACAGGGATCACAGGAATGTCGCAACTTTGCCAATAAAAAAGCAGCACAGCAGAGCTCGGAGGACGACTTTTCTAAGGCGGCCAAGCATGAAGCAGCGGGGCTGGCGAGGAGCTGAAAGCGACACCCGGGCTTACAGCGGGCCGCTGCCCGCGCCGGCCTCGGGGCCATTGCTCTAAATAATCATGAGCGCAGAGATTGTGTCTGTGGGGGAAAGAGTCAGCCACTGAAAGGAAACCCAAAGCCTAAATTTCACAGGCCAAAGCCATAAGCTCTTCCCAAACTAATTCTTTTCTAGGCTGGAAAGAAGAAAGAAAAATCAGTGTTAATTTAATCAATTGATCAGCCTATCGATTGCAAAACTGGAGCTGCTAGTTAGCCATGTGCTGCAATGCCCTCGACTTGGAGCCCACAAGACACACCATTGATTTCTGCCCTTGCAGCTCCAAAATAAGAAACAGAGCCGCGCTTGCAGCAGGGAAGCAACTTTGGAGCCCAGGGAAAGGATGCGAGCGAGCACGGGCGCAAACCGGGAAGCGGAGGCAGCCGCATCCTGCGCGTTTCAAACTGAAATTAGTTACAGATGCAGTCACGGTGTCTTGTGTAAACTCTATCGATCGGGGAGCTGACAGTCTTCGGAGCCTCCATCCGAGGCCAATCAATCCGGCTGCGGTGTCACCTGCCACTTTGCCGAACAGTTGACAATGCAATTATCCAGTGTGGAGGCAGGGAGTTGGCGTGTGTCAAACGCAGTTAGCCCCGTGCCGGGCACTACTCGATAACGCGTCTCAGCGCCGCGCGCGGGAGGCGACACGCGGAGACAGGAGCTGTTTAAAGCCATCGAGCCCCGCGCTGCCTTTTCCTTTAGAAAGGATCTCGCTGTCCCCGACTTCACAACTGTATTCTAAAATGCTATTAAAATCACGTCAATCAAGCGCCTGGTGCTTAAGGCTGAAGGTTGACCTGAGTGGCCAAGAGCTGGGTTGCAGTTTGAGCAAAACTGCAGATGCTTGGAGAAATAGAAGAAAAAAAAAGAATGAAATAGTGTCAAATGACTGTCTTAAAGCCCGGGACTTGCAAAACCAAAGGGGAAAGAGCACTAGAAAAATGGATTGGAGAGAGCAACTCGGCAAGTGCAGCAGATGGGACTGGAAGATCTCATACTGCACATCTCAGATCTTGGAAAATTGAAGTTTAAAAGGATGCTGTCAACTTGAAATCCAGTCAATTTCCAAAAAACTGAGTAGTTTTGGGTGATCTATCTGCTCCCTTACTCCCCCTGCCAATTTTCATGGGTTTACAACTGCATTTTATGTTTTCTTTTTAATTAATTTTTTTCTCCTTTCTCTGTTGCTGGGTGACAGACATTCTACCTCCCCAAGAACTATACACGATACTGTCAAATGGAGAGAATCCCCCTTCTTCCTACACAAAATCTTTCTCTGGTTAGAGTGACTGTCTGTTACATAAACCAAGATACAGGTGACTATGCTACTTTCAGCTAAATCTTTCTGGTACTTGGAATATAAAATCTATGCTTTTAGATTTTTAAATGTGTTAAATCAGAAGGCCTCCAAAATATAACATTAACATTCTTGATTTTTAATGTCCATAAGCACCGAGTTATTGGGGGGATTCCATTCATTTTTTTTTTTTTTAAGTTAGTGCTTTTAATTTGATGGAGTCCCAATAATTATTCCCTGTGTTACAAAAAGAGAACACTACTGTTGCTTGAAGTGTTAAGTAAATATTAAGAATACATTATGAATTAATCAGTGACACAATATATATGAGATAGCATTTCTCCTTTTTTTTTTTTAACATGTACTAGTCTCATTTGCTTGTCCTGCTCATTAAAATCAGGACAATTAATTAATGAGTTAATGGGTAGCATAATACCCAAAAGACATTTATTAGCCACAGAATCCCTCAAGTTCTAGACAGGAATGCAGTCTATGGGGACAGGTATAGCCCATTCACCTCCTGTATACTACACTATATATAAACAGGTCTCGCAGCACTTTGGGGCCAAGTACAACCTTATGAGGAAGTCCTTGCTTCTAAGTTGAGAGGAGCAAACATTTAGGAATGCTTGGGATACAAGTACAAGGTATGGTCCCCTTTAGCAACAGAAGCATTACCAGGATTACCACCATTTTACACAAGGGCTGAGGTAAGAGAAATGAGTGTTTTGGGACTTGGAGACCCTCTAAAGAAGGGATAAGCCATAAAATAAACATCTGAAAAATACAATTATACAATTTAATCCAATTATTTAATTTATATTTAAATATATAAACTTAGATAATTTATATTTAAAATGCTGCAATTTATACATTTTATGCCAGTGAGAACTTCCACGTCCTGTATAGTCTCCTGGAAGTCACACCTGCAGCTCAGAGGAAATACTTCTGCCAAATTTCAGTTCATGAGTTTATCTCCACTTTCCAGTACAAACTTAAATGCTATTTTAACCTTCTGCCACAAGAATACATCAAATCTCACCATCTTCAGAAGCTCTCCTTCTCACCCAGTTATACTCATCTGGAAGAGGACACAGTCGACTACAAAGTGGGCTTCTAGAACAAGAATTTTAGGCTCTACCCCAGCTTTCCTACCAACTTTACAAAGCTGGAAAGTTGCTTTTGTGTGCTTCACTTTCCCCACATATGGGCCAAACAAGCCTTTCGTGAAGTTTTGCTATACAGTTTAATGTTCATAAAAGACACCAAGAAGTGCAACTGAAAATCTTCTATTTGAGCTCCCAGGTGGCTTCTGTAAGTGTGCCAAGGTAACCACCAGAGTATGTGCCAAACCCAAGTGAAAAGTCACTGTGCTGCTGAGGCAGGAAACTGAAAAGCACCTCCTTAGAGGATAGGATCCCATACTTGTGATCATGCTTCCACTATGAAGGATATTTAGAAGGAGCACAGAGAGCAAGAGCCTGTAGCTTGGCCAAGCAGACCTAGGCTGGAAAAAGGCTGGTTTAGAACATTTCCTGCTCAAACTGAACCACATCTTGCTTCTGCAGAGACAGAAAGCTGGCAGCGAGACTGCAGCCATCTGCTAGAAACTTTCAGACATTTTAATAAAGTCCCCCTTTCCAGGCAGCTGCCCTAATTGCACATGACATGAGATCCAATGCGAATGGGCACCTTGGGATGACTCAGTTTGTTACAGCTTGCAAGGCTTTACCGAGTTCCTCTTCGTACACGGCTAACTGGTGCTGTTCCCTTCCCGTGCTAAGGGCACGGATGCATACGAGCCCTCTGCTATCTTAAGAAGGGAGCAGCCTGGAAAATAGAGAGAAACTTGAGGTTAAGTAATCCCCGCGTGTTGCTTCTCCAAGAGTCTCACAATCCATCTCAGCCAGACCCCTGTCATCTCGATCTTTCTTAGAAAGCCTCTCGCCTGGCAGTGCCCTGCCTGGCATGCTAACGCGCTCAAAGCCTTCCCCTCGTCTAGGCTGGTTTCAAGGCAGCCGACTTGTTGAAGGAGAAGCAGCCCAGGGCGGCAGCAGCGGAGCTTGCTCCTGTGCCCAGAGGAAGGCTTTTTGGTGGAGGAGATGGGGAAGGGGACGGCCACGCAGGTGGAGAACTTAGCACCAACCCTGCAGGGCTTTCAGAGCTGAAGGGGCAGCAATCCCTGCTCTGTCAGGCCGCGCGGCTCGCCGCCTAAATGGTACTTGCTGCTGGCTCGCTTCCCGCCGCTCCGCGTCTCCCCCTTTGAAGCAGACTGGACAGCTTCCTCAAGCTGGCGTTATCACTCCCTCTAACCACTCTTGGCAGGCAATCTAATTCCCCCTGAAAAGGTCACCGCCATTTTAACTGCCTTTCAATCACATTAAGCACGCGGCCGCTCGTGCTCCGAGCGCTGCGCCCGCGGCTCTCCTGACTGAGGCGCGATCGATAAACTGACATCCCGGCCCCCCGTGTCCCCCATCCGCTCCCCTCCTTCCCCGCTCCCGGCCCGGCAGTTTTCCCACAAGGAACGGCAAGGGACTCGCAGCAGAAACCCCTGCTCACAGGCCAGGCGGCAGGAGGGAGCTGCTAACCTGACATTTACTCATGGGCTTCGTCCCGTCTGCGAGGACAGAGAAGGGTGCAAGGATCCCCCCACCTTCTCCCTGCCTAGCCCCGCCGAGGCAGCGGCTTCGGAGCAGAGCTTGCTTAGGCAGCAGCCCAGACGCCTTTGAAGCTGTGTTACAAAGAACAAGCCTCCCTCAAGCTTCCCTCAATGCAATCATCACCGTTATCTCTCCCCCTGCCTTTTTTTTTTTTGCAGTTCCCGGTTACGTGTTCCACCCATCGATCCCTGTGTAAGACACTGTTTTAAGTCTTCTTGCCGTTTGACTGTGCTAAGCCGTTTAAGAGATGACAGCGGCTTCTATCAGCGCGAAGCTGATGCGATTCTTTTCAGATAAAGCACTTTTTTTTTTCACTCTCCCCCCTCCCTTTCCCTTCTTTCAAGTAAGAGACATACACACAAAAAGAGACACTGAACCTTTCAAAGGAGGAAGAAAAAGAAAAAAAAACCCTTTTGAACTTCCCTCAGGAATTCTTTAAAGGGATAACCTTACAGTGTAAACACTGAGGGTAATGTGCATCCATTCTGGGGAGAAACAGAAGAATCGCTACAAATATGTTGAGTGTTAAAAAAACAGAAAGGAGACACTTGATGCTTTCCCTTGCAAAGCCTTGTAGGCTTCCTAAACAGAGACTGGCGTGAGGCTCATTAGACAAAGATTGCATGAAAAATTCCCCTGCAACAAAGAGCATCAGAGAGGCAAGAAGCCTTTCACTAGAACCATACCTCACTGCCTTGAGACATGGGGAGAGATGGTTATTGAATGCTCAGGTAATTCGAGAGAAATTCTAGTCTTGTCACACAGTTCTGAGACACGGAAACAATTTAGACTTCTGCGTGGTTTTCCACTTAGAAGCAAGAGCTTGATTAAAACAAGACTGGGCATGTTTCATGCTGGTAGCCTTCTGCTCGCATCCCAAACAAAAATGGGATAAAAGAAAACAAAACTCTTACAAAAGACGGCAACTTCCTACTTTTAGCAAAATCTGCTCTGAAATTAAATAGCCCCAAATTCACTATAATCGTTGATATCTTCACTGTCCAATTTGAGACAACCGAGTTAAGCAATAGAAAAGGACAATCTATGAAATCAAAAGGACAGCTAAAAGTACCAAATAATTTCTGAACGAAAGCCTACACCAAACCCAACAGCCTAAGAGCTAACATACTGATATTAGCACTACCTAGTCATGTCATACACCTTCCTACCTCCATCTCCTCTTCCTTCTACCTGGTGTCTCCAGTGCACCAAGCCACAGCAGGGTGGGCTTTGATCTGCTGCTGGGGGATCTGCAGCTGCAAGGCCAGGGCAAATTCTACCTTCTAAAACAGCCACTCAGGTCAGAGGGGTGAATATTTGCTAGGACAGTTTTGAAAGCATGAAAGCTTCATCCTAGAAACCACACAAGTAACAGTTCTAGGTTAAGTATTAGACCTCCTCTAGAAAAAGAAAATTATTAATTTCCCT
The DNA here is from genome assembly GCA_032273925.1 of Rhynchotus rufescens. Lineage (NCBI taxonomy): Eukaryota > Metazoa > Chordata > Aves > Tinamiformes > Tinamidae > Rhynchotus > Rhynchotus rufescens. The sequence continues at coordinate 12,595 of JAVCKT010028009.1, read as the reverse complement.
GACCTTCCTTCCCCCGCCCCGAAAATAATACAATAAAAATAAACAAAAAAGCCATAATCTCCCAATATTCCATTACACCTGAGAACCTAAGAGGATCTTTCGTGTATTAGTGAAGAGCTCTCATCACCCTGAGAGTGACATGAAATATATCCATTAACCAAAAATGATTATTAAAAAAGACAGAATCTGTTTGAGTTGCTTCCAAAATGCTGCCCAATGACCTAAACTGATTCATGCTATAAATGTTGCCTAGTTTCCTGCTCCCCTCAATACGTCCTCATAGCTACACACTGTTAAAACAGAAATTGAGGAGACGCATGAACATCTACTCTCCCCTCCAGGTTTAAGTATTTCCCCCATGTCATCTCTTCAAACACTGCTGACATCCATGAAACCTGGCATATACTGTCTGGCATTAAAAGAGACTTTTGATTTCCACATTGCTACTACTACTCAGCAAAGGGATGAGAGCCTCAGATGAGAAGGGTTAATGAGGGTCTTGCCAACTTCAGATACAGCAGTTTTAAGTGTTAGAGGGTATCTCCAAAATGCTGTGCTTCAGCATTTGTGCAAATTAAGTGTGTAAATTCAAATGTGTAAATTAAAAGCAATTTGTGTAATTCAGCAATGTGTAAATTAAGAACTCTGCCCCCCAAACAAGGAAAGAGGAGAGAAAGGAAAAAGATTGTCATCTTCAGGTTGTCTGAGAGTGCACAGAGCAGGTCTGACTGAGGAAATTTGAGTGCTAGCAGCTAGGGAAAAGATGAAAACTGCCAAAGGGGGCATAAAAAGGTGTAACTTGCTTAAAAAGAAATATAATCAGCAAGTGTAGCTCATGCCAGCTTTGCTCTGGTTCTCCAAATTACACAAAAACTTCTGGCACAGAGTAGCCAGGCATGCTGCAGATAGCATCTCCTTATCTCACAACACTGGGCAGAAACTTGGTGATAAAAACTTCCTCTTCTTAGGAAAGTGCTGGGAATTTGAGGGCTGTTGAGTCTCCTTGTCAGCACAGGTACGTTCTGGAGAAGGAACCAAAACCACATGCACTAGAGACATCCCAGCCACGCTGGTGGAGCCATGCTTTGAGCAGTGGCCTCTGCCACCCAAAGCGAGGGAAAGGAGGATGCTCAACACGAACATCACCAGGAAGCTCTTGTGCATTCCAGTTGATGTACAAGCAGCACCAAGGAAGGAGGAGGCTAATCCAGAAGACCTTGTCACCACAGATAATTACCAAGAGGTTCTCAACATACCTGGCTGCACTCTTCTCCAAGTCCTCTTGGAGAGATTCTCTTCTAGCTGCCTATGTAACCACTCCTGAAGGGAGCATAGGGGTCTTAAAGGAAGACCCTGTAGCTTCCTGAACGTAGCAAGGCTTTTTAAAGCATTAAACACAGAAGTAAGTGTCAATGCATGTGATGCAGCCTCATCACATCAATTACACACACTTTGCCAGCCTGGAGTCCCATTTCAAAGACACTGCCCAAGTGACTGGTGTTGAATGAAAGGGTCAAATCACAATCCAGTGAGTAAATTTTTTAAAAAAGGAATATTAATCAAGGGAGGACAGCACAATGCTGACAGCAGAAGAGGTCGGAGACCACGCTCAAAGACCATGCCTCAAAAACTCAGGTATTTTGGGGGGCAAAAGAAGAAACTGCACGTGCACATGAAGGGACAGGAATGGACTGAGCAGTTTTTGTTTATCAGGATAAAGAGGAGGATCTAATGTAGCACTGACCATGACAGAGGTATATAGGCATCCAGTGCTTATGACAATTGACTGTAATAATTATACAGCTAAACAAAAAGTTTAAAGCACTGCACAGTCCAACCATAACCACATATAGACGTGATTCTATGTGAGCACAGAAACAGTGAGGAAAATAAAGGCTAAAGACACAGCAAGTGAACATCACAAGCTAGCCTCAAAACACACAGAGAAGCTGCTCCTTCACCTCTGTGATCCTGATCATCTGCTCTGCTACTCTCCGGCTACGATTTAATTTTAGAGGAAGGTAAGGGGAGATGGGCAGTGCTAGGCTGTCACTGAGCACACAATGGCTTGCAAGTCCCACTCCCTGACTTCGTAGCCTTTCCCCTCAAGATATTTTAAATTAAAATCCAAGCTGATATAGGAAGAGATCGCATCCCATCCTCTTTATTGAACGGAGGGAGCCAGCATTCCTGCTCTCATTAGGCATGCGCTACGTGGATTGCTTGCGAGAGACTCTTAGTGCCAGAGGTCCCTGCCAAAGCAGTTTAGTAAATCCTCCTCTTCGAGGCCAAAGGGCTGAGTGTAAGAAAGGGGCCAGGTTTCTAGCTAAAATTACATTCACCAATAAAGCTCACGAGAGGTCAAATTTTGCCATAACTCACTCTCTCCTCAGTAACCGATTTCCCCGTCACTGGGGAAGCAGCAAAAGAAGGAGGAAAAATAAAATGTGTTTGTCTGGGAGCCCTGAGGGCTTGCAGCGCTGGAGGTGCAGAGCAGGTTCCTGGATTCTCATTTATCAACCTTAAAAGGGATGGAGTGATAAATGCACAACCGGCCCTTTAATATTTTATGCAGGTGCTAAAGCGACTTAGCTGTCACCTTCAATACATCACCAGGGGCTGATACACCAGCTTTCGTCACTCCAGGCTGGGAATTTTTACAATTTCATTTCTATTTCCCTCTTCTCAAATATTTCCACGTATTTCTTACTATGTGTAACATATAACAAGCTATTTCCCCAAATGATCTCCCCATTCTATCCATTCCTACTCATTCCCCTTTTAGTCACATTCCTCGAGCAAGAAATAAAGCCTTGCTTTTGTTCAAAATTTGCGCAGATCTTCACGCTCATTGTTCTGGAGAGGCAGAAAACCAGAATCACTTTAAAATCCCACCCATCATGAAAGGGAAAACCCCAGGTGCTGAGGCAGCCCAAGCCTGTCCCTCCCTCTAAGGACAGACAATTATCAAATTTCACAGCAGAACTTTTCACAACGGATCAGGGGGGTCCCCAAAACACTGGCGCACCTCGAAATCCTCCCTCCAGGAGAGTAGTAGCCCGTATCCTCTTCTGCCCACACCACTCGTACTCTTCAAAGCGGTTGCCATTCTCATTCTCGATGTCCACAGAGTCATCCTCAGTCATGCACGAGCCTTCTCTCTGCACAGGGTAGAGCAGGGGCAGAGCATTGAGAGGCAGGAATCAGTGCTTTGGGGTTAGCAGCTGATGGAGAAAGAAAGTTGGACTGTTCCCAGGGCAGCTAAGTGTAGACTGGACTAGAGGGTCTCCTTCTCTCCCCCAACCCATGTGATTTGAACACTTTTTTATATATATATATATATATATATATAGTTGTAGGAAGCAGAATTATATATATAATTATAATTATATATATAATTATATATATAATTCAAGCAGAATTGAATTAAAGCAGAATATA
>JAVCKT010028007.1:0-17328 GCA_032273925.1 Rhynchotus rufescens | reverse complement strand
GGACACAGGTGTTTAAGTGTTATGAAATCCAGCCGAGCCTCAGAGTGAATAATGTACCTTCCAGCAGTCCTGAATTAGCCAAAAGAGCTGCCATGAGCTTCCCTGTCACCTCAAGGCCTCCGAGCAGTCGATGCAGCTGAAGAAAGGGCCAGAAAAGCCTTCCAGGGTTGGCAGAGCTAAAATCCAGGTCTTAGAGCTGATACTACAGCAGGCGCTCAGGAGCTGAAGCAACGCTCCTCTGAAACTGTGAAGGTTAGTCCCACTGCCTTTGCATACAAATCTGAGGCAGATGCCCCAAATCCAAATCATTTATTTATTATTCATAAGGCACTTAAAGTCAATCATCTGTCACTAATAAACATTAACACTATTAAAAATTAATGATCATCCTACAGCTTGCTGAAACAGATTCTTCTTTCTGTTTGATGGGTATTGGAGCAAAGTACATCGCTTTCATTTACAGACACTTAGTGTTTATGCTTTGTACAATATTGCTGTTTTGGCTCCTCCTCCAAGCCCCAATGACCCCCTTTTTTCTTGGGATGCCAAGAAATGATCAATCTAATGTGAGGAGCATAAAAGGAAGAGTTTATATATAAAAATAAAGAGAAGAAAAATAAATCATGGATTCAAGGTTACCACAAAGCACACAGATTAAGCCTTTATCATTACAGGGCCTTTTGTCTCCCTCTCCGCTCTTCTTTCTGCCAAATAATAAGATCTTTGTGGCAAGAGGCACGTGGCCTGAAGCGCTCTTCTCTCCATAAGGAACCCAGCTTGGGTACCATGCTAGAAGTGGACAATGAGGCTGAAAATAACAGCTCCAATGAGACTACCCGAGAGTCTCACAAGCTGGAACAAGAAAAGGCTTCCTGAAGCGCAACTAAAAAAGGGTAACTTCACCAAAGGTCTACAGTGTGTTGCAGGGCACTTTCTTCTCTTAGTGGGTGGGAGGAAAAGCCCACTGCTAAAGATGAAGCAGCAGCCTGCACCTTAACCCTCAAAAAGGACCTTCCATCTTAAAAGCAAGATTCATCCTAGACCTTTGATCTTTTGTGTTCAATTTTCAAATATGAATCTTGGGGAATACCTTTCCCCCCTTACCTTTATCACATTTCTGTCTTTGCACAGACATAGCTGGGCTCAAAACACATCGCTGTTTCCTTAACACGTACACGCGCTGTTTTGTGCTGCTCCTCGCTTTAGCAGCTACTTATGTGCGAGTGCTGTAAATCCATCACAAATAATCACTTCATTTACAACTGACTCAAACACAGACTAAATACAGATTAAAATACAGATAAATAAATCTATTTAAACCTATTTAAATTATTAAATATCAGTCTAGCAGTAGAAGAGCCAATATGATTGTTTGCAACAAACTAAGCTAAGCCTTTGAGTTGTATCAAACCCTTAAAAACAAGCTAAACAAAGTCTCCACACTAACAATATAATGCAAAAATGTGGCAAGAAGTAATATATAATAATATTCTTTCAATTTACACTATAATATTTCAGCACCAAACTAATTTTCAAGGAAAACAGTGACCGTTAAGAAGTAGAAAGATCTGTCAGTAGAATCAATGGACTGCAAATACTCTGTTTTCTTTCCTTATTCACCTGTTTCACAGGAAATTACTAATGAGGATTTGCAAAGAGCAGCTACCAGAGCCAAAATATACAGACAAACAGGAAAAACCTGGTGGCTTTCACTTCTTTAAATCCATATTATCACACTCTAGCAAGGCTTGGGAAGTTACCACCTTGCATCCTCACTATCATAGCCACTGTTTGCCACTGCAAATAAAACCTGATGTCTTTAGAAAAATGCTGTCATTCAAAATTAATTCCACCTTGCACAGACGGAATAACAACACCAGAAGTAGAGAGAATTCTGTACAATTTACTCAGCAGGACTTGGGGAAAAATTGTGTTGGGTGTTTCTCCATTCCTCAGGTACATCAGAACGTTAAGGAGCAGCTCAGTGTTTCCTACAGCTCCCCTACATTTGCAGAGCTCCAGTGCTTCTGCTGGGCCCCACCACCGTGGGCAGCTCCACACATCACGACTAGGAAGCCAAGACCACCTGATCTTGCAGTCACACGAACACACCCCATTAAACCTCACAGAAACCACAGCTAAACCAGTCTGAGCAGGACTAAATCCCAAACCTTCTAAATCTCAGGATAAAGACTGTGCCGCTTTGAACAAAGGACCATCTCATCCTGCTGCCTCTTCCCCACTGCTAGTAGATTTCTTCCCAATTTGTTTCTTCTCTAGCTTATAATTCATGAACTGTCAAGCTGAGCTACTCTCATAAGAATTCTGGGAATTATAGCCAAGGAAAAGATATATTAAAGCATCATTATTCAAATATAAAAATGCAATGAAAATGTTAACCAGTTTTCCCTAAGGTGAAGGTGTTTATTGCTAAGTTTTTACAGCACACTTACATTCAAATACACAAATACTAGCTTGAAATAAAGCATTTATTTTCTGAATCTACATAGGAGAAATGGAAAAATAACCAGCACTTTATAAGAAAACTATATTATACCAAATGCTTTTTCTAATAAAAGAATTATATTTTTTGGAGGCTTTTTTTTTTTTTTTTTTGAGGAAAAACAGGCAGTTAAAATACAGTACCTTATTTCCTTATCTTTAGCCTGAATCATTCACACTGATGTTCTGCAATATAGGTAAGTCTGGAATTTATACCGGCTTCCCAAACCAAACCTGAGGGGCAGTTTTAGGTCCTGCTGTGCGAGCCACGTGTCCCAATGTCACCTAGCACCCACGCTCACGTCGCGGCAGCCTCGTGCTGAGCAGAGGGGAACCAGAGACCTCCACAGGGCTCACGGCACCGCGGGCAGCATCAGCAGCTCCACAAAGCCCCGTGGGAGCAGCAGGACACCTCTCCTCCCCTCAGCACCAGCCCCCCGAAGCTGCCCACAGCTGCAACCCGCTCATTCCGCCTTCTCTCCTCACCTGTGGCTCTCACCTGCCCATCTCTTCCCCTTTCCTCCTCTCCTAGGTGAGTCATTCATCTTCCTGCAACCACAAAACAAGCAGACATCCTTTCCCTTCCCAGAAAAACAAGCAAGCAGAAATAAATAAATAAATAACATACAGAATAAGGTCTTAGTGCTAAACTGTGCTTAGTAGTAGTATGTCCAAGGAATAACTGCTCCTTTTAGGAGACCAAAATTCACACGCAGACACTTATACACAGACCCTACATTTTATTGGACCCGTGCACCATATGCAGAGTCTAGAGACAAAACCTACTTCCCTCTGGGCCCCCTCACCCACACGCTGCGACCTGCTCAGGCTGGGCACCTGCCTCGCAGAAGGAAGGCCATGCTTGCTCCTCAGGCCCATCTGGAGGCCCTTTGGAGTCCACACGGATTAAATATAGCCAGAGATGTTGTTCAGGCTTCTGGCACAAATGACTCAGCGGAAAACCGAGATTATAACAGCAGGATGCGAGCTGGCCCACTCTGGGCAGAAAAAACAGCATCACTGCAGCACTAATGTTTATAAACATAATTGAGAGCTGCTATCTATCTCTTCATACAATTGCTGGACTGCAGACTACGGGCCATCTGCCCAGTGTCCATTATCACAATCTGTAAACAATTACGGGCAGGATATTTCATCTTAAAAAATGGCAAAATTAACATGAAAAAAAAAAAAAAAGGTATTTAAGAAGCCAGAACAGAGTCAAAAAGCAAGCAAAAGAACTCTGCACATGGTCAGGCAGGGTGTGCAGTCTCTCTGGCAGCCCTTGAACCCGGCAGCATTTCTGGTCCCTGACTCACGCCAGCACTCACTGAGCAGAGAGGACATTGGCTGCTGCTGCAAGAAGGCCCCTGCAAGCCCAGCCAGCTTCACTGCAAAGGGCTGTGCAGGGCCCTGGCCAGAGCCCGGGAAGGCTCCCGAGGCACAGGACAGTCGGCACCCTGCTCCTTTGCTGCAGAGACAGATGCCAATAGCGTGCTGTTCATGGCCTCTGATCTGCAAAGCTGCTGCAGAGAGGGCTGGGAAGAGGGGAGCTGCTTCCCAAGCGGCTGCTCGTTTCCAGGGCCTGGAGGAGGCAGCGGCGGTCGCGAGGGGCCTCAGCCCTGAGCACCCGAGCGCGGCGCTCAGCGCCGGCCTCCTCGGGCAGCTCCCAGCCGCGCCTGGCAAGAGCCTGCCCGCAGCAGCGCCCCGGCAGGGAGATCTGGGCACCTTTCCCAGCGCCCTCTCCACCGCTGCCCCGAGGCCTTACCAGAGGCCGCAGGTTTCACGTTGGCCTGACCTCCTCTCCGAAGCCCACGACGCCTGCGAGCCCCAGGTCGCGGTCTCCCCGCTGCAGCGCAGCGGCCGGGCGCCTCGCCGGGGCTGCGGGAGCTGCCTGCACGGCCGAGGGGGCTGCGCACGTGGTAAAGCTCCGGAGCTGCCCAAGCGACGCTTTCCCACGCGCTGCTCCAGCAGGAGCCACTCAGATGCCCCGGCGGGAGCAGAGAGGCTGCCCGGGGAGCAGGACGGATCGTGTGGAAGGCACAGGAGGCACAGAGCCAGCACAGCCCTCCTGGAGCAGCCAGAGAGGGGCAAAACTGCACAAGGACGTGAGGAAAAATCCCTATCGGTGCTCAGGGAAATCTGAGTAATTAGTGTTTGTTGCAACAGGGCAATGGTGCACAAAGTACAATCCAACTGCCTTAAAACAACAAACACTCTCAATTCATCTCTAATTTATGCATTCTTGTCATATGAAAGCTACTCGCTTAAGCTGCTTTTCTATCTCTTTGCAGTCTGTTCAGACACACAATGCTCAGTAGGGGTCTGTCTCCATGATTCATTGGCTCAGATTTCCTATAGAGTTTACATGATGTCTACTAAGCCCCATACAGTTTTGTATCCATTATAAGCAGGGACAAGCAAGCAGGGCTCAGGAGGCCGCGCATCTATCTCAGAACAGCTTCCTGTCTCCCGGCCTTCTTCACAACAAATGAACAATGGTTACATTTCGCCGGCAAGCACTGCATGGTGAGGGGAAATTATAGGAACTTGTCTGAGTTAAATAAGGGAAAGAGCATTTAGAGTGAAGCTCCTTAAATGAGCAGGTCAATAACTAGTTTACTGAGACCAAGGCACATAGCTAATGAGAGAATAAAGAATTATTCTTGTCAAGAGAGAAAAAGATGCTGCCCTGGTTCTGTGCTAAATAATTACATTCATTATCTTTAGGACAGCCCTGCAAGTGGTCTTTTGCACTAGTAAATTCATTAGCAAAGCTAATAGGCAAGCTACTATTGGGGCAAATTTAAACGATTGCAATAGGACGGATGGCAAAGATGGGGAAAGGTAGTATGAGAGCTAAGAGCCAAGTCAGCTTTAAGTGTAATTGAATTTATCTTCTCATCAACTTTAAGGCCTCCTTCTGGGCTTGAAACAAGGAGAAGAAAAGCCATTGAATCCAAAGGATATTCACTTGATTGGATTTGTTCCAGCTCTTCCACTTTACCAAGCTGTCTAAACTGACCTCTGTCTAAACTGACGCATGAGAACAATTACAATTAAAACCAAAAATTAAAATAATTAAAATGCTGACTGAACGGCTCAATGTTTCCAAACGACAAAGGGTCCCAGGCATGTGAGGGAGCTCCCTTCCAGCAGGAAGGCTGAAAGGGCGGCCAGGCGTCATGCGGGGCAGGCGCCAACGCCGCAGCACCCACTGGCCCAGCCGCCCCACGCACACGGGTGGCAAAGCCACGGCAGCCTCGTGCACCTACGGCCCTCTTCACAGGCAGGTGTTTAAATAAAGAGGTTGTTAGTGTCTCTCCCTGCAAGGCCGCCCGCCCGCCTGCCACCTTCCCGCGGAACGGAGACGCTCGCTGCTCCGCAAGGAAACGCCTCGGCACCCACAAACAGCACAGAACAGTTTTTGACATGCTAAAGCATTTTTTAGCATTTTGCAAGTGATGTATTAGTTTCAGAAACGCCAATGTTTTCAATTTTTCTAAAGATGGGTTTTTAAATTAAAACTTACATCTTGATTTAAACAAATTACTGGCAGAAAGGATAAAAAAGCACAAAATATTTAAGCCTTGTTCTCTGGATAAACAATGAGGTGTCAATTTTTTTCTAGTTTTGCAAAAAATATATATATATTTAAATTATTTGATTCAGGTTCAGCTGGGTTGGATGCAGTTCTGCCACTGAACCAAAAAGCTGTTATTCACCAAATTTATGTCTAGTGGTTTTAAATGGGCACTCAGAGGTTTCGCTAAAGGCATCCTAGAAAGCAGGTTTTCAGTAATTCAGTTTGGTGAAAAGAAAATAAGTAACCGCAATGAAGTCTGTATCTGAGGGGGGAAAAAAAAAAAGAAAAAAAAAAGGAAAAAGGGAAAAAGAAAAAAAGAAAAAGAAATAAAAACTCTTTGCCAAGTGGAAATGGGAATAAATGTTCTTGGCTACCAATGCAGCCTGAAAAGCCAGAAGGAGCCTGAGGCTTCCCAGTAAACCTAGTTTAGAAACCTCCTCAGCTGATTGCTTATTTCTTCTGGCTAGTTGCCTTACCCAGCCAAGCTAGAAATTCAGGATCTAACTCTTGTAGAGAAATTGGAATGACAGATATATTGCATGTCTGAAGAAAGAGAGCCAAAGAATTAAGTGTCATTTCTTTGGAAAATGTCTAAATTAATAGAGTCCTGGCTGCCATTCCTATATGCTGTCCAAACGGCAGCACGACTTCTCATAAAAACTGGCATACTGAAGATACTGCAGCTTGACCTGCCTCGCCTCTCTTCACAGACCTGCTGAATGCCTGCCTGGTGAATACAGAAGAGCAGTTTCGCAGGCGAAGGGGGTCTCAGTGCAAGGAACCCGTGTCTGCTGCGATTCCAGAAGAGAGGAGCCACCTCCCACGCCCGCCCATCGCTGCTGGAGCGGGAGCTCCTGCTCCAGGTCCAGGCTGCAGGGCCACAAGGTGCAAGGCAGCTGGAAAGCCAGGGAGTCACCTCCTCTTTGTGCACTGCTAGAACAACGCCAGGGACACGCTCACCCGCTGCACCTTCTTTTCATACACCCACAAGCCTCAAAACCAGACAGAAACATGTGAGAAAATGCGAGTTCTCTGGACAGTGATAAGGCTTCCTTCTTATTAAATTTTTAACTAATCTTTTCCTCCAGAAAGACGAAAATTGGAGGATAATTGATAAGAGTGTGGGAAGGGTGGCAAGGGGCATTTTCCCGAGGACAGACCTAACAACCACTCAGTAGAGAGATGCTGGCATCTTGTTCTCCCAAAGGTCAAGAGCAGCCCTAGCCTTCCTCACTACATTTGTCAGCTATTAAGTAATATAAATACATTATGCACTCTTTGTATTTAGAGAGTCTAGAAGTTCAATTACACAGCTGCTCAAGGGTGGCTACGGTCAGCAAAGCGACTCTAAAAATGTCACCTTGCTCCCACACTTACCTGCCTCCTGAAGTGTCCACTCTCTTATCAATATATATCCATTGTACTCATTAATGTTAATAGCAACCAGTCACATGAATGAGAGAGCAAGTGGCCCTTTAACTTTTAGCCACTTGGCCTCCTAACAAAGCAAACTTTTAATCACAGTGAACATGGGAAGCCAGCACAGGTGTGCCACAGTAATACGCATTATATTTTGCCTCATGCTGTGCCACCACCACTGAAGCTTTATTCTAATTCCAGAACTTGTGGATTTGCTGGGAGGTTAGTGATGAAGCACAGTACAGGTCATTAACAACTAAGCTTTGTTTTCCACAACCAGACTGAGCAGCAGACATCTAGAAAAAAAAAGTTATACTGTCTTGTAAATAGAACAATTTAACATGGAAGTAAGAAATGACAAATAAACATAGAATGCCAAGACAATTTCTCTGTCACTGTGTTCAAATCCTTTCATTTCCTTAAAATCCAAGGTAGTGAATTAGAATCTTGCTGAAGAAATCTATTTAGAATGTGACATATTCTTAAGGGTTTTGTTTTGACCTTCAGTGCACTAGGTTAAGTCTAAATATACGCAACTACGGCAATATTTTCCAGCTGCACCGTTACAAACACATTACCCCGCCATCCTTTGGCAAAGTTGGTTGTGTGGTAAAACCACTTTGGAAGAGAAGAGCGTAACTGATAGGGAGAAACCACCTCCCTGTCTTGTTTCTCCAGCCACCTTCTGAGCCCACAGGTTGTTCCCCCAAAATATTCAAGGCTTTCAGGCACATGATGCCTACCCAGCCCTCCTTAAGGCACATCCTTATATTGGTTATTTGCTGTAGCTTTTGGTGCTGGAACCCAGTCCATCCCAGCAGTTGAGGCTTTATTTTCTGTCTCCCTCCAGCAACAGAGGTTCAGGGCGTACGGACTCCCCCTGACAGGTGAGTGTAGCCCTGATGTGGCATCAGCAGCAGATCTCAGTCGTTTGTGGATAGATTTAACCAAGCAATTTGCGCATAGCTCTGAGAAGCACTAGCTCCAGAGAAACATTGTACCAAAGAAACCGCTGAAAACACACATTTATACTTAAAAAGACTGAATTCTATGCAATGGAGGAGCAGCAGAACAGGTAACCGGGTAGGCTGTGCTGTCTCCATCCTTGGAAGCTTTGGAAGTCGGGTTAGCCAGAGCCCTGAGCGCTCTGCTCCAGCCTCACAGGTCACCCTGCCTGGAACAGGAGGTCCAGCCAGAGCCCTTCTGTGCTCCCCTTTCACCCTGAGCTAAAATCTAACTCTGCAATTCTACATGTCATGCAAAATCATACCCATCTGCCTCTCTGCCAGCCACAAATCAGGGAAGAGATTCTTACAAAATCCTTCTTCCTTGCTGGCCAAAAAACCAGTATCTTCCTAATTTATTTTTATAGCACACAGCCTCCCTCTTTCCTAGGGTTTCGTAGGCTTTTCAGCCATGCAGCCCTAGAGACCCGACAGGGCCATGCTGGGCTTTCCCAGCAGTCTGAGAACTGAAAGTTCTCTGAACAGAACAGCAACACACTTCTGATCTTGATTCCCATCAATGCAGATTAGTACTCTGTGTTCACTGTTATTTATACCAACTTCTTAATAGCTATGGCCGAGTGATCTTGTCCCAAATCCTCTCCCTGCTTTACAAGCATGGATTTAGTTTTTATGTTCACTGACTGCTGATAAGGCATCTTGCTGCTTTAATCCTGCATAAAATTAGGCACCTACCATAATACACTCCCTACTACTCTTCACGGATTACACATGAATTGGGATCAGGCAAGTGCCAATAGCAGCCACTGTGAGATGCTCCTTGCTCTCTTGGTCTTCGGAAGTGAACTTAGTTCCAGCAAGCGGTCAGAAACGGCCCCGTGTGACAAAGAAAAGCTCCTCAGTGAGCGTGAAGCAGGAAGGGCCCCTGAGGAACTGCACAGAGCCGGGCTGCAGCTCCAAGCAAAGCGCCACGCCGTGACGCGACCACCACTTGTGCTCCCCTCACGTCGCTTCCCAGCTGGAGAAAGGACACGGAAAGGCAGCGAATGCAGATGCTGGTACCTCCAGCTTCCTCACGTGGGCTGAGGTGAAAGGAACTGAGCTGATCTACCAGATGTTTCTTTGTCCACCCTATTCACCTGTTTCTAAAGGGAGTGGGTAGAACTCCAGAGCTCAAATACTTCCCTCAGCCTAGAGCCAGGCTCCTGTCTAGGAGGAAACACGGGATATTGGCAAGGGATTCTTACTCCCATCTTACTCTGCTGCACAGGGAAAAAGACCAAATTCAGCTTTCCAAGACTTTTGGTCTATGGGAAGAACATACTGAATTAATTTGATGTAACTGCCCTCTACTAACTGGTGATGGAGAACTAGCATATCTATGGCTGACTAGTTATTCTGTTTAAGGTAACACATTGTTCTACAGTTGTGTGTGATCTATGTTCTTGGCCTTTTAAAGCAAGGATAATCTATAGCTTCTAAGATTTCATTGTATTCCAAAGCAATATTAATTGCTATTCACAGTAAACACAGCTTCATCAGAGGGCAGAATATTGGAAATTTGAAGAACATTTCCATCTGCCTACCTACCTATATCTGAGAAATTAGTGTTCTTCCCCAGGGACGAATACTGAGGGTAATTAGGTGATCACTAAACAACGTATGAAAAGTTTCTGCTGTGAAATATGATTTTATCAGGTAGTAGATGCACATCAGCACCTTGCCACAGACAGATAAAAAACTAAGGAGAGCATGGCACACATCACCGAGTGGATGACGACTTCATAGGACTTGTTCTGAAAGAAAGCAGCCTGTTGTTTACTGCATTTATCGACAATCTGTGAAAGTCGACCAGAAATCAGTCTAATTACCAGAGCGCCAGTTGTGCTTGTTAACACCAGCTTTGTGACCAAATGTTATTCCACAGTTGTCACATCACAAGAAGGTTTCATTACTAACATAATAGTGAACAAGATCACATGCCCGACTATTGATTGATCTGCCACACAAAGGAAGAACGTTGTTGTCTCTATTATAACCAGTTACATCTTTGTCTGCCTGTATAATATGCCCTGGAATGTATCACGAGCAGTTGCCGCCTGTTTCCTAACTTCTGCCTGTTAGCCCATTAACAGCCCATTATGATTTGCAGACTTTACCACCAGAGAAGATGTGACCTCACTGTAAGTCCACTCTTCTGCAATCTTCAAAGCGTGGTTTTTATCAGCTTTCTTCCATTGGATTCCACTAAGAATTGGAAGTTATTCAACGTTTGATTTATAAATATATCATTTTTACTGAATCAAAAGGTATTTCAATACTTTCTAGGTGCAATTAGGTAATACTGCAGGACTAATAGAAATTTTCATCATAATTGCAGTTTAAAAACTATGAAAGAATTATATCTTAAGTCAAAGAGAAATATTCTATTAACAAGCACCTCAGACAAAATGAACTACCATTGACCCGCAGACCATAAAGACATTGCTTCCTACTCACCGGCCAGCCATAAACACAAACAAAAGCTTTCAGGTCTGTTGTTAATATTAAAAATGAACAGTCTTGTTTGCTTTTCTATGAACTCAATAAATATTATAATAAAAAAGTGGATTTGTTTATCATTGTGAGCCTACAGAAAAACAAGCATGCCTCATCATCTTATCTGATGATGAATGATTTATCAGGCAGAACATGAATCTGCTTCTAACTGAGTCTATTTTCCTGTTTATGCTTGTTGAACAGATACAATTTAATGAAGAATATAAAGTACTTAAAAATCTGTCTTCCATTAATAGTTTAATTAAACTGACATGTACTTCAAAAACAGAGAGACGGAAAACATTAATTTTGGATATAAAGGGCATGGCATTATTAAAGTGCAATTAAAAACAACATTCACTTACAATTAGCAGCTAAAACAATTTCATTATTTAACATTAGATTGCCGGTTGCGGCTACCTGGGCACCCCGAGGTAGCTCCATTTGGGGTCCTCTTGCAAAGTGCGTTACACTGCTGCTGTCACCCCGCAGTGCCCTGAGTACCGAGTGCCGAACTGCTGCTGGGCACCACGTCCCAGTGCAAATCCCAAGCAGCCTCTCCCTGCGCAGCTCTTCCCAACGCCTCCCTGCCCCTGGGGCGAGCACTGCCCAGAGGATCCATCCCTCGGGCACCGCTGGGGCTGCCAGCGGCCTCTGCCAGGGCCCGCGCTCTCCCCGACTCATTCACACACTTGTTTCCTTGCTGAACTTCTCCTTCCTCATAGCTCGCTCTCTTTCCATCAGACTTAATTGAAACTGGCCTCTGGCTCAACTGCTGTTTGAGGAGGGTGCTGGGGAACAGCAAAGAAAAGCAGCTCAGTCACATCCATCCCCCCTTTCCTTCTGGAAACAGGACCAAACAACTGCACGATCAAACTCAAAGATAAAGTCACAGTCTACCAAAGAAAAGTAAACTAATCCACATAACCTTAAGTCCTTCCTCAGCAAAGTATGAGTAGAAATTTCTTTCAACTTCAGCATAAAATTTTTAAGAATATACCCACAAACTTGCCCAGAATTTTGATCAGAATTTCAGTTTTGGAACAAAATTCCACACCAAAGAATTGAAATGCATGACTGACTTGGAAACAAGAATTCTGTTTCCAGATAAGAGAGATGTCTATACTTGTTTCAGTGCTATATTGAGAAGAAAATTTAGCTTTTTGAAAATTTTACACTAAAAAGGAGATATCCCTGTTCCTCAACAGCCACTAATCCTATTGTAGAGCCATCAATACGTGACTAAAGCCACCTTTGGGTTATACCACTAGCCAATACACCAGCTACCAGGCAATTAGCTTTTGTGGGATACGTCTATGAAGAAGCTGGTTTCTATTACTTTCTTTTGAAGCTATTTCATTGAACAATTCTCAAGATATGCTGCTCTAGGTCATGATGACAGATCAGCTCCCACAATTTTCTCCACGTAGGCAGAATATCACGGCCCATTCCATGGCTTTTAGCAGGGCTTCTGAGATGGGGATGTTCACTCACCTGAGGAAAGGCAGAACCAGGATCCTGTTCCTGAAACATGCTTATTCCTGCATGCAGCACGTCCTTCTCAGGACTACTGACCAGCTCCTACAAATTTACTCATTAACCGAGGTGTCTCATGTAGTTGCAGCTGGCCCCAGAAATCATAAGATACATTTTTTACTGCCTCTTCTGGAGAAAAAAAGAAAAAAAATCTTCGTGGAGAAATTTAAAGGAAGAGAAAACTATAAAGAGCGAGTAAAGTGTTCATTAAAAAGAAAAAAAAAAAAAAGAAAAAAACTATCATTACCTTTTTCCCCCCTCCAAAGAGTATTATAATAATGGTTTTATTTTCAGTGGCGTTTTTATATCTACCTCTTCACATAAATACACCTTCACTGACATAGTTAGACTTTGCATTCAAATAAGGCATCCTCAAAAGAATAAATATATTCATAAACGGTCAGATCTAAAGCATTTCAGTCCTCTAGAAGAAATGATTTCAAGAATTGAGATTCATTTGAAGATCTTGAGAGCAATTTAGCAATTGAGCTTGTTGAGAAGTATTAGCTGAGGATTCCAGGCCCTCACTTAAGAGCTGAATCTACACAAAGCAAAGCAAGGATGGGAGATACTTCAAGGATTTGGTTCTGCAATTTATAGCAGATTAAAAAAACAAAGCAAACAAACAAAACCACAACAACAAATCTTATTCCTACTCTTTCCAGAATATAGAACTTGAACGTGTCCACAGCCTATCAAGCCAGGATTAATACGGAGCATCCGAGGAGGCAGAACAGTAGATAGAGTCTGAAACACGTTTGAAAGGACACCAAGAGGCACAAACAGCCTGTAGACCACTGGATCTAAGGTAGAAGTAACATCCCTTCTGCTGAGCCAAGCTTCTCTGCTCACAGAAGAATCTCCATCAAGTTGCCAGCCACATCACTAATCAGATATTTCCAGATCTAGACCAAAACACCGGGCAATTACTCCACTTTATTCCCCTTACGGTTTACTCACTGTTACGTGGCCAATGCAGCATGAAAATTCAAGCATCTTATAAGCAAAAATACAGTATTTCCTAAGTTTCAATCTTTTCTTTAAAGTACTGCATATCATTTATTATTTTATAAATATTTATCAAACCACATCCACTAAGAAAGATTTTTGCAGAAAGATAACCAGGCATTTTAGAAAGCTTATAGATCATTAGTAATATACTTAAAACTTGCACTTACAAAATCCTATTTTGATGTTCAGCTCTTTTTTTATAAGGACAAAACCACATTAAATACAGCAGACTTTAATTAAGGCTTAGCCACACTTCAGACTTAGGCAAGGCGTATGTGAAGCTTTCCCCAACACAGAGCCTTTATGAAAAATCTCCCTAACCTATACAACTGCCTAGATTGCTTTGCAATGGAAATCAAGGCATTGGATGTAGATTATGTTATTATTAGGTTTAAATTAAGCCTGAAATGTCATACAACTGAAATAAAAACAGAAGCTGAGCAGGGTATTGTTTGGTTTCTGAATATTAAATGTAATCAGAAGGTAGTAGTACTTATAGATTTTATATATATAAACAGATTTATGGGACTGATACAAACCATTTGCTTATGGAGCTTTGAGAATCTGGATGGTTTCTTCTGTGAATAATTAAATAAGGTTACTCAAGCAGCTTCTTTGTCTCAGTGCTACAGCGACACAGGATTTATATTTAAAGGGCTACTACAGGGTAAAAAGGTATAGTTTCAAAAACCAAGCAACTTTACCATAAACATCACTTAAAACAGTGAAATGAAATACAGCACAAAAAAATAGTGCACAGTATTGCAGATGTCTTATGTGTTTCACATAGCTGGTAAAAATGGCCAGTTATGGCCACAGAGGGCAAGTGTCATTTTTGTTGTTGATAGTTTTAGCTCTCAGGTTTGCATACATGAGAATAAAGTTGCAACACTTGGAGGGAAGAGTAATTCACTTTTACAAATGTAATTTCTTTACATATTTTATTTTCATAATTTCATGAAAATGCTCTCATTAATTTTAAGTTACCTGAGAGCCTTTTTTCACTTCAGAAAATCTCGCGATTGTTTTTCAGCATCTCTGACTACTGTAAGCAATCTCTTCTCCTTAGTATGAGATGGGAGTTTATTGATCCAGAATCTTCTTATAATGGTTTTTCAATACGAAGTTAGGATTTCTGTGATTTTACACATTAAGAAAATCTGCAGAATTATACCACAAATTTTAAGGGCATTGGAGCCTGCTCAGACGAATGATCTCTCTCCCCTCTTTCAGTGCCACAAGAATTCGAAATAAGAATAAAGAAATCCCTTCTTCCATAGTGGGGAAAAAAAAAAAAAAAAAAAAAAAAAAAAAAAAAAATACTAAAAAATATCAAAAATGTGGGAAGAGGTTTCAGATACTATCAGTTGTGGTTTTATGTTCCTGCTTTACTTGCCAATATTTTGGGTAGCATTCAGAAGATGAGTTTTGATCCTTTAAGGACCTCCTATCCTTGAGGCTCAGGTTTGACTTATTATTGAAAATGCCAGGACAGCAGCTGTTCTGATAGCAACCGTGATAAAATTTCACAAGAGCAGGTATTCTTGCGATATTTTAAACTAATATGAATTGAGAAAACAGGAAAAATAGTAAGATAAACCGAGAAATCAGAGACAGCCCTGGAAGGAAAACATGGAAACCAGAGCAGAGACGAGGAAATAAACATATGTGAAAGAATTAGGAAGCCAAATGGGGAAACTGAGAGAAACATTTGGAAAAAAAAATCCGAGGAGCAGAAAGCTGTTAGAGAAGGCAAAAACTGTGAGAGCAGGAAAAGTGGAGAGGGTTAAAACACAAACACAGGGAGGAAGCTTAAAAAAATTGTAGTGAAAGATGCCAGAGGAAGGACAAAGGATGGAGAGAGCAGCGAGCAGCGTGAAGCAAAGCTATCAACGAGGGGAGGGCTTGTAAGGCAGGCACATTAAAAACAGGGATCCAAAATTAGGGCAAACATTTTGCAGAGCAAATGCCTGGTTGATAAAGCTAAACAAAGTTTATAGGAAATGAACCCTGGAGAAATGCAGGAAAAAAACCGTAATGAAGCACACACATCCCTCACCGGCTGAATCTGGGTTCGGGGTAACAGAGTCTCTGTTTAGAGGAAACCCCCAAATAAATATCCAGTCTATGGGAACTGCTACGAGGGGCACCATACCACGACTGCCTTCTCTCCACGAGCAACCTCCTCTCCTCCTTTTGTACCCTGTCTTTCAGAGCAGGAGAACAAACAGGCACAACATAATTTACAGTCTCGGTTTATCTGCACCCGCAGTCCATCTGCTTGCTTTAACCACAACAGAATGTGTATGTGTGCGTTTAGAGAGATGGGTGTCATTAGACCAATGAAGTTAAGCAATGTATAAAAGCCAGGATCAGATCAGTAATAAAATTTACACTTCATTATGGATGTTGAAATCCTTGCTGATTTTTTTTCCATGAGTATTCAGCTTATTGAATTTTACCAGCAAAACCATCTCCAGTGAGCACTCAGCTACTTGGAAGCTGTAGCATTCAACATCAAAACCTGAAAACAGATATTTGTGCAATAAATTTACAGAATTAGAAAAACTGGACATATTAAAACACATCTCTGTATTCATGGCTGTAAAATGATTGAATTCATGTCTCATCAAATTTACATTGTGGAATCTGAATATAGTATGATTAGGCATTATTTTAACAACTACATTACAATACAATTTAAAATAAAATGGCCCTTCATACTGCACTAATACCAGTGTTTTAAATAACAAAGGGGATTTTTTTTTAAATAAAGGAAAGGATTAGCATTTAGTTTCAATCAGTATAAGCAATGCTGTACCAGTTGGTGTCTCAAAGATTCAGGATTTTATTAATATTCTAGAGATGCATTTGTGTTGCCTCTGGGTACACTGAAAAGCCACTTAAACTGCACTTAAAGCAGCACTACAGGATCAAATTGATGTGCATCAACCATTTACAATAAAACTTGATTATTATAAAGGCATACATATTTGCATAATTACATGTTTGATTTTTTGATAATGCAGCATACACTACAAAATGTTGCTTCGTGGAGAAAGGCATCGTCAAAAAGCACCATCTGCTGTAGTGTCTAATGCACTGCAGGGTTTGGAGGATGCTGCAGGTAGCTCGCCGGGGAGCGCGGGGCACCCCAGGGCTGGGACACAGCGCACACAGGCTTTGGTTGCTGCCCCTTTCTCTCCAGCTATTTTAAAATAAGACTTCCCAAGGGGAGAAAGGCCAAAGACACCAAAGCAGCACATCCTACGGTTTTCAGAATGCTGCATTCAGCACTTGAGAGCATTTGGCATAAACACGGCTTTGACATTCTAGCTCCTAACAAAAATTTCAGTATCTCTTGTTATGTAATGAAAGAACTGTATCGGGAAGCAAAGCAAACAGCACAGATCAGTGGATTCTGACACTGATTACCTTGACAGAAATAAGTCTTTTTAGGAGAATCTCATTACATACCACAGTAGCTTAAAAGACAGAGAACCTGAAAGCAGAAAATCTCTCTATTTGCTCAATACAAAGAGAGAAACTATTTGTTCTTCAGTGGTACCTAACTGTAAACCCTAAGTTAGGAGGCCTGGTGCTAAGAGCGCAGGAGTAAAAGTGTATCTCCGAGCAGGAAAACCATGAAGCTCTCCTAGACTTAGCACAGTTACTCCAGAGATGGTGGCTCCTGCAAGCTGCACACTTGGGTTAGCAGGACGTGTTTCCCACCGCGGTGCTGTGGCTGCGCTGATCAGAGAGGCTTTACCA
>JAVCKT010028006.1:0-36196 GCA_032273925.1 Rhynchotus rufescens | reverse complement strand
ATCATATCCCCTCTCAGCCTTCTCTTCTCCAGAGAAAACAGGCCCAGCTCACTCAGTCTCTCCTCATATGAGAGATGCTCCATTCCCTTAATCATCCTGGTTGCTCTTCTCTGGACCCTCTCGAGAAGCTCCACGTCCCTCCTATACTGGGGGGCCCAGAACTGCACACAGTACTCGAGGTGCGGCCTCACCAGAGCTGAGTAGAGGGGCAGAATCATGATGGAATTTTCTTTGTCCCACCTTATTTAGTCTTCAGTTCAGATGCACTTAGAGGGAAAGATAGCAGAGGTCACAACTTGGAGAAAACCTGAGAGTTGCAAGATTTCAAGACACAGAAAGTACCCAGAGAGATTCAGTATGAGTCACTTTGGAGAAGAGATCAAGAGAGTATTAAAATTGCAACTGGCCATGTCTTATTTTCTCCTTATGAGCTTACTTCTGTATAATGGTGGAGATTTCTTACCCCTGAGTCTCCTTCCATGGTCTCCGACCTCATGCACACTAAAATGTCACAGTTCCTCCAGCGGTGCAGCATGTGGGAATCCATGGTTTGCTACATGTGTCTTATTTAGGTTTCTGGTACACAACCTGTATGAAAGAATTAACACTCAACGTTTTTCTCACAAGGGTCTGCCCAAGGCCACAAAAAGAGTTATCAAAAACATCTTTTACTTACACATATACACACAGGTGAACATGAAATGAAAACATAAAAACTACCATGGTGGATCAGCTTAGAGGTCCATCTAATTCTGTGACCTGCCTCCAACACAGCTTGAGAGTGGTTTACAAATAAGACTATCACATAAGGATTTCTTTAGGATGTTTTCACGTTCTGCAAAAAATTGAAGCTGAGAAACTTCCAGAGGCAGTTTGCCTTTACTAGTCCTCCAATGTTTTTTTTCTATGTTCCCATTTTTCCATGTTTTTATCCACTTGTGTTTTCAATCTCTGCAAACTTCTGACATACACGATATTCTGCAGCAACAAGTTCCACAGATTAACAGCCTTCCCTGTGAAATAAAACTTCCTTATATTTATTTTGAACATACCCCTTGGGAGTTCATTTGGTGCCCCTAATTCCTGTGTTGGAAGAGATGTGGGAAAAAAACAGCATTTCTATCCCCACCTTAGCCAGAGTAACAAATTCACAGCCATGTCCTCACTCCACTGTCCCTTTGCCATAAAGTGTTTGAAATGGGACTTCATAAATCTAAGCATGGAAAACTCCCAGAGGATCTTTATTCTCTTCTCTCTCCAGAATGTGTCTTAATAGCCTTTTAAAGAGTCAAGGTGGTATTTTAGGCCCTGTTTTGTCTAGATTTATGTATCCACATGTAGACACACATATGCAAAAGTACAGGTAGGGTGATTAAAGAGCTCATCTGATAGTATTGCTCCCATGGGACAAAACAGTACATTAATTTTTTTTGTCCATAAGCACTTGCTTTCTGACTGGGACCGGAAGGCCGGAAGGCTGCTAAAGCCCTCTTTGCACTCTTCCCAATGTTGCCATTAATATGTAAAAGCTTAAGCTTGCTAAAGGGATTATTTCCCATCCTATCTGATTGTAAACTGGCATTTCAATGATTACATGTATCTTTTTGTCATTTTCTCGTAAAACATCTTATTCTTGAGCAGCATAATTGGCCTCTTACTAATGTTTAATGAATGATTAAATCAGCATAAATGCAACATGCAGCTCTACATGGAAAGCATGTTTGCAACCTCTAAAGCCATAGAGATGTATTTTTACAATATAGATTTTAAATCCTTATAATTTTCTAATTATGGACTTTCCGGTATATTTCACATTAAATACATGGGAAAGTAAATTTCCCGTACGAGTTCACAAGCAATTCAGCAACTTATCACTTTCTTTGCAATTTCTAGTCTACATATTAACAACATCTCCGTGGTTTCCATTTAACTCTATTTCATAATCTCTCCAAATTAAAAGCCAATAAAAATCACATAATTGGAGAGCTCAGGCAGGCAAGTCCTTGTAGGGATGGCCAAGCAAAGGACAGCTCTTAACACTGACATATCACATTAACAACTCTCAAAGATAGGTTTTATGCTCCTGCATCTCCTAGGCAAATGAGTCCAAGTGAAATTAAACAATTAAGGTTCATGTGCTTGGAAAGAGCAATGGGAAGATATTCATTCAAGGGTGGGAGGATGTGCTGCAGGGAGAAATGTGGGGAGATATAAATTCAGTTTGTTGAGGATATGCAGTTGAGAGGCATCTTTGGGATAAGGAGAAATAGAAAATCTGGGTGATCTTGGGAGCTACAGATATGAGTAGTTTATAAAGGTCTGCAGCAGGGCAAGGCCCCTTAGCTAGAGATGACCCAGAAGCTGTGGACACACTATTAGCAGGGCAGCAAGTGGACCTCAATATGCTGAGGCTGTGGAAAAGCGAAGTGGTGCTGGGGCACAACGGGACAGACACATCCGTGAGAACAGCTCTTCTACCCGGTCTGAACATGCAATCAGCAATGAGCTACACATGAGCTGAGCATCTGAGTCCTCCTGCATCTTTCTTGTCCATTCACATGTCAGAGACTCTGTTCTACTCCAAGTACATTCAGATAACATCAGATTGCAAACAGGGTTTGTATGGGGCAGACTAGGTTCATGAGAGCCTAAATTCATTGACAGAGCTGTCGAAGACTCTTACCTTGGTTGATGGTAGCATTACTGTAAAGATTATTCTTACTAATGCAGAGTCTGCTACCTGGGTCTTCTCATAGATCTAAATTAATACCTGCTCGTAAGTAATTGAACTAGATTTAACTTGTGCCAGTAAAGCTTTGCAAATGCTTATGCAGTCAAAATAGATTCCAGCATGTTAAAAGAAAACAAATACAGGCAAATGCATTAAAAATCTCCACTATTTACTCACAAGCAGAACAGGCTCAGGATACACTGCTGGAAATATTTTAAAATGCATTTGATGGCTCAATTAGCAATCGGTGTTGGACAATTCAGGACAGCAAACTGCCTGGAGTTTGCCTCAGCTCTCTCTTAGCACTGGGTTTCTACTCAGTCGACATCTGGACCATTATCTGAAGAGAAGGGGAGACCTGGCTTTTGTCCCACCAGTCCTGTGTGATGTTCACACATGGCTTCTTCTTCCTGCTCCCCCAACAGCTACAGCTGCTTCTCATACCTTTGCATGGCATGACTCCACAGGCTCCCTGTTTGCTTCTGCTGGCCTGTCTGCTCGCTTGTCCACGGAGCCCATCTAACAGGAACTCTGCTGGAAGCCCATCCTGCAGCCTGCTTCACTGCATGGCCCACCTATGTCCTGCAGAGCCCCTCCAGTTCTGGACTGCATCACATTCTCAAGGCCATAAGAAAAGGATATACTTGAGTGGCCTATTTTAGTAGAAGACTAGAAGAAAAACAACTCCAGAACAAACAAACAATCAATCAAACAAAAACTTATTAAAATGTCAGGAAAATATTATATTGGAGGAATTTAAACATTTCCAAAAAAAAGGTGTGAAATTCATTTTCCATTTTCTGTTGAGTTTCTGTCATTTTTCAGAAGGGATAGCATAGCCCTACCAGGAAACACCATGGTCACACTGACACTTGAAGTGTTGACCCAACTAAAGCCACACCACAGAATAAACTTGAATTTGGCAAACACTTGCCCACTCTGAATCCCATGGCTTACAAAAACTCAGAGGGATTTCAGATGGTGGCAAACAGGTAGGTTTTTAATGGCACTCCAGTTTCGCTTAATGTCATGTCCTCCACAGCCAGGAGCACAAAACAGCTGTCAACAAAAAAACAGTCAGGATTTATTAACAAATGTTTCTAAGAAAGCAGATATAGAAACAAATACAGATCCACTGTCAGGAATAACAAGAAGTCCAAGCAAGAAATGCGAGAACATAATAATTATAACATAATAATAATAATAGTGAACCAAAATGTAATGGAAAAGCGTCACAAAATCTTTAGATGTTTCTGGTCAGCCTGTCAGACGTTATCATGGCAATAACAAAAATTGCAGTTAATGTTCCAATTTTCAACATAATCCAAAGTCATCTGTTAAATGACAAACTGCAGAATCATGTCATGACTCTTTCCAATAACCCTTTGCCCCTGCTTTCCTTTTCCTCACAGTTCACTGCTGGCGATTTGCGGCTATCTGAAGGACTGCTCTGTTTTGCAAGATATTGAAACGTCCATGGAAGATGTTTCTGGGAAAATACCAGATGGTGAATTAGAGCTGAATGACTGAATAACCAGCTTCCCAGCTTAATTGGTGCAAGATGCCTTATCTGCATTTTATAAACTCAAGTAAGCCAATCTTGTATTTTAGGAAAATAATGGTAATAAAGTAGAAATAATCATGCGGTACCAAGCTCCTTCAAGCGCCCACTGATCTGTCACTAAGGAAATCCTCATCAGCCGTGTTTGAGGGTCTCACATGAACCATAACAATATCTACTAAGCTGCTCTGTTTGCACACGCCGCCACAGTACAGTGGTTTCCGTCAACAGAGATACCTGGAGACGAATGACTTCAAACATTGTTTATTGAGCAAACACCCACCACACAGCTCACAAGACAGACAAAGAAAGGGCAGAGAAGAGATGGGCAAGTATTGCTGTGAATGAGACACAGGAATGAGTCAAGCCAGTCAAGGGCACAGAAGTGCCAACAGCAAATAATCTACTGCCAGAACAATTTGCCACACCAGAACAGGGCAAGGATAAAATACTTGGTGTACCAAAAGCTAGAACCACAAGAAGACCTGGGGAGAGTCTCCTGCTTTCCTTGCAGATCTCTCTTCTGTGCTGTGGTAAGTCCAGAAGATTTGAGAGCTGTTAGACTGCTAGGTCAGTGTAAGTAGCATCAACCACGCTGACCAGCACAATCTCCTTCTTGTTCCTGCATCATTATGATTCTTGCTTCTTTACACTCCTTTTATCCATAGCCTAGCAGTACCTTGGGACCGGCATTATATTTTTATCATGTACTTCTACATTATTTAACATAACAACATCTTGTTCCAGACTTATGCATTTGAGAATCTGCAATAGAAGTAATATATGTGGGGCTCAAATTATACATTAAGACTCAGTCCCTCCCTAATTCCAACATTATAGTCTAGTAGGACTGAAGATAACCATGACACACTATACCATGGATAATCTGTGTGACCTAGGGATGTTTCCCCATTCTTGGACTCAGGCAAATACATCCCTGGCTCCATTTTGGGGCATGAACTGGATGCAGACCTTCTTTCTCTGAACACTACATTTTTTTTCTGTCAAGAATCCCAAGCAGGTACCCATGGCATTCTCTGACTCCCCAGTTAAGACAGAGGATAGGAATTTGGGGACTGACTTTTCTCTTAGTCTAGCAATAACCCATCTGAGATATGGAAGAAAGGTCTGTTTGACAAAACAAACAAACAAGACACAGCTCTTTCTTCAGCCCTTTGCCTCAAATATCTTAGTCTCACAGCTATTTAAATCTTGTGCAAAGGATATTTTATATGATCTTAACAACATATTTTCTATAAAGATGTGCCTTATGAGACTTGGCAACTTTTTCTTATTTATTACTCACTTGTATAGCTCCTGTGAGAGGATGCATTGCTGTTTCATTGGCCTTCATAAGGTCAGAGCAAGAAAGCAGAGTGAAGCTAAGAGAACATAATGTTTTGGGTTTTTTGCTACATTAGAATGATTTCAAGGTAGTTACATGTGTAAATACTTCTGATGGTCTAATGTGACTCATCCTGACATACATGTGGTTTGGGAAAGCCCTCTGTTGCTCTAGTGAATCTTCTTTTGTTCTCACAGAACAGCAGAGCTCAGGCAAAGACAGACACAAGTACAGTCCTGACTCCATTCCCAAAGAGGGCTGGGAAAGAGAAGGATATATGCAGAAAAAGAAGAGATGTGCAAGAGATCAAAATGGAACATGGAATGTCCAAAGCTCAGGTACGTTAAGTCCTGAAACCCTTCAGAATTTCCTCAAGCTGTGCTGGCTAAAGGCAGTGCTACCAGAGCATTCGTAGTGCATACCAGAGGGAGGGAAAATGCACTAGAAAGACCAGAGCGGGCAGTAGGCCATGAAAGAGAAAAATGATATATTATTCTCCTTTGGTCTGCAGGGAGAAAAGACCCTGGAGAAGAAGCCAGCATGTGTGTCTATAGGAAGGCTTGGCTCTACCTCCTCTCACTGCCTATCTTGGATCGTGGTTAGCACATTGGGCACCATGGCTGAGTGACCATCGGTGTAGGCATCCTACTTTGCACTTCTCCTTCCCGCAGACATTATCTCCCTCTTCCCTTCTCAGGGCAGGAGAACTGGCATGGCAGAGCCATCACAGATGGACCAGCAAGCCCACAGCTGGCATTGCCGCTTGCATTTAGACAATTAAAGAGCCTGCCAGCAGCCATGCTTCTTGGAAGTGATCACCCCGTAAATATTTCACCGAGTGTTGCCCATGGCCATTAAACACTGACAAATGGTTCCATAACAAAGACTTGGTGTGCATGGACTTGGAATCTCTCCTGTTCCAAACTTTAGCCTTGTTCTCATTGACGCCCATAAGCAATTTTCACCAAGCTAAGATCATCTTAGTATGACTAGATCAGCACAGTTGCACTTTCTTTCTGGAGATCTTTCTATTCCTTCTTTCCCCCTCCTTTTTTATTTATTTATTTATTTTTTTTTTTATTTCTTAAGGTATTATAATTTCTGGAGAATTTAATAAATATACTTATTTTCCAGTTTGCTTTTTAAAAATATTATAACTACCTGAAATCAATAACAACAAAACCTGCGTCTCCAATGACAGGAAAACTTCCCCAGCTTGCATAAATGTGGGGGTGGTAGAAATGAGGATATTTGAACAAAGAAGCCAGGAGTGACCGCTACCCCATCACTAGAGCACACAGGGAATGCAGAGAGAGAAATGGAACAGCAGCAGTGAGAAATACGCATGCATATTCAACCCCTTTGTCAAAAAACCTTGTGCTGCAGCATTTCAATTAACAAAGTAGGATGGTTTACCTGATAAAATGCTCCCTGTGTGAGTGTAATTACATATTTATGCCCCACAGAGATTTTTTAATTTCTCTTCAGTTTGTTTGCCTTGAAAGTATTTGTCACTGGAAACGTTCTTGATGTGTAATTTTAAGGCAGGGTTGGCCAAATACGGGGTTTGTTTTCATTTTAGATTTACTTTGCTGAAGAAAGATGGGAAGATAACACATATTCTCCATGTAAAGAAGGAAACAATCAATAAGGAAAATGATACATGACCAAGCAGCTGAAGAAGAATACATTCAAGTGCTGCTTCAGAATTTCCATTGTCTATTTTTTTCCTTTTCTTGCTTGAAATGGATTCTCAGGTGTTCAAAAGAGCTCACTCTCCTCAATCTCGTGCTGTGCCTGCTCCCCACAAACACTCCACGTGTTGTCAGCAAGGCTGCAGTGACCAGGCAGGTGGTTTTTGGTGTCCTCCTGAGCGATCCCTGCCTTGGGATGCTGGTGTGGAGCAGCAGCTTGGGCAGTGCTCACACCCACCTTCAGCAGAAAGGCACCAAACATATGGGCATTGCACTCCAGAGGCTTAAAGTCACCATCATCCCTGCTGGGTCAGGGCCAAGCACAGTGAAACTACTGCAACTATTCGTTGTCGTCATTTTGTTTTGATAAGACACCAGAGAGCTGCTCTAACATATAATGAAATGCAGAATCCCATCGCTCAGCAAAATCCAGCCTTGTCTTTGTTTGATTTTCTATCCTATTTTCCTGAACTTCTTCATAGAAAGGATGGAAAAGGACCTGAAGGTCAAAACACCACCGGTTTTGGCTGGGAAATAGCACAACAGAAGGTCAGTGCTGGCCGTGAAGGTCACCATCTTTCTGTTCTAAAATGATTATTAGAGAGGCTTCCTCCAGCCATGCCATAGTCCAGCCAATGTTTGAGAAGCCATCACAGTGTGAAACAGTTTAGTGAGGATTATATTAGTAACCTAGGAGGTGGGGAAAAAAGCAGGTGGAGAAGAAAGTTTGGGCAGGAGACAAATTTTCAATTGCACCCATTTCCCAAACAGAAGGTAAACTGCACTGGGCTACTGGCTGGCACCAAAATTATTCTCCTCAGGCAGGCAGTTTTTAGCTCTGAAGATGACAAATACCCACATTCAGCTCCTAGACCTGAGAGCAGCTTGTGACACAGGCCTGGCTGAATTCATCTTACAGGCCTGGCGGAGATAAACGGAGTCATGAAGTTGGCTTTGCTTTTTCCTCTCAGACAGATCCCAGAGGGTCATAACTAGCATCTGTTCTGTCTCTTCAAGGATGCACAGGGCAAACTTGCATCTTCTTTTTATTCCTAGGTGGTGTTAGAGCTCCAGGAGCAAGGCTCAGGGATGCTGTTGACTTCAGCGCCTGTCAAGCTGTGACACTCTCCTTCACAGCCAGAATTGTCTTCTTCCCCCCAGCTGTCCTAATGCCCGTAAAAGAAAAGTTCCTAGATGAAAGGCAAAGAGGTTGGCTAAGGCCCAATAAGGAGGATAGGAGCTGATGTTGGGAATGAGGAAAATCACAGAAAATGCACAAAGGGAACATCCTAAAATCTCAACCTATTCAACACATGATCAAGATGACAGTACTCCATGGCAATTCCCATTTAAGATGGGATGGTGTTTTTTCATCCTTTGAAAACTTGCAAACCTTGAAAATTTGCAAACTACTTTTCTCAAATATCTGGAGCAACTACTACTGTGCCCTGCCTCCGTCTCTGTTGGATTCTTGCTCTTCCAAACGGGAATTGCCAAAATTCAAGAGAAATTTGTCATGTTACGCAATAAATACAATAGGGAGAGAATTTGGTGGCTGCACAAGGTCTCTACACACTTCCAAGTTCAGGAGATCACCTGCAAAGTATTCCCTGGGCCATTCCCACACCACTGCCAACACCATCCCTGTAAACCAAGATGCAATATGAGTGCAGCAAGAAATTGAGGCAGGGAGCTGCCAGCTGCACAAAGCCAAGCCTGAGCATGACACCCTTGCTTGAGCAATGCCCAACCTACTGGG
The DNA here is from genome assembly GCA_032273925.1 of Rhynchotus rufescens. Classification (NCBI taxonomy): domain Eukaryota; kingdom Metazoa; phylum Chordata; class Aves; order Tinamiformes; family Tinamidae; genus Rhynchotus; species Rhynchotus rufescens. The sequence continues at coordinate 27,106 of JAVCKT010028006.1, read as the reverse complement.
TGAGATATTCACACTCTTCATATAGTCTGACAACCATATGTTATAAATGGTTGCCCAGATAAGAAATGCTACCATATGACCACAACCACCCTCAGATAACCTGGACACCTCCATATTAACTATTCCAAGTCTAGCCATTAGCAGTTTTGGTTGACAGGAACAGTTATATGGTGCTAAACCAGTTCAAGGGCAGTTCTCCTGTGAGAGCATCACAGAACCATCATCCAGACCTGCACCATCACGGGGATCCTCTGCAATCCTACACTTCTTGCAGGCAAGTCTGAGAATGATTTTGCTGAGCCTCACTATGCCTCAGTCATGCCTAGCCCAGCCCCTCTACTCTTGGACTTATAAAGACTTGGATATTTAGCCTGTAGGAGCAGAAGAGACACCTGCTTGTTGATAATGTGATCTCCTGAGATTCCTTCTTGCCCAGTGCTTCTGTGATTACTTACCACCCCTGCTGTCAGGATGGTTTTGTGATGCTGACAGCTGTTTACTAGCAGCTAGATTGAGGTCAGACACCAGTCAATTGGTGGCACCAATTAGTTCTGGCTTAGATGGCCCAAATCGTTTATTCCTGCTGCAAGAGAAAAAAAAAGAAGAAGAAAAAAAGCCAAGACAAACAAATAAATGAAATTGCCTCTGCGAGAGCCTCCCAAAATATACTAGATCCTTCTGCTAGCACTAAAAAGCACAGCAAGTTTGACTGCAGCACTGCAAGACTCGATATAGTCCCTAATCCTATGTTGCATGATATCTTATAGATACAAGAAGACCTACCCTGGTGCAGATGCACTCCCTGCTCAGAAGTGAAAGGGTGCTTCTAGCTCCACTTCTGTCATATCTGCTTCTTTGCCTATCCTTCTCTTTGATTTTTCATCCTTTTTTTTTCACCCCTTTGGCCCATAACAAGAGATGCTCTATCAGAAGCCCATGTCATTGCTGAGCCTGCTTTAGTGCATGAAAGATTTCTGAAGGATACTAGTTTCTTTGAGAGGTTCGCACACAACCATACATAGTATCTTGGAAATATCTGCTTTTTTAAGCTATATGGTAATGCACAGTGTGCATCTGAGATTAGAATATGGCCCTGAGGAACAATATGCTCTTTACAGCTGACAATGCATAGCTTATTTTCATAAGCTCCTCATTTTCAAGAGATTCAACTCCATTGAGTTAGGCAGCCATAGTTTCAAGGCAAATCTCCAAAGCTAGTTTTATTTTGAGGTTTGCAATTTCCAGCTTTGGGGGTACAAGGATTCATGGAATGACATTCCCTTGCTCTGGGAGCACAAGTAGGGGCTGAGCACTTCAAAACCAGCTGAGAAAATCCCCACTCCTCCAAGAAACAGCTTTGAAAGACTCAAGGAAGATGCATGCAGAATGACAGAATGCTTTGGCTATTCCCAAAGTGCTTTAACTATTTTCCACCTCCCACTACTTTCCTATGGTGCTCCAGGAACTAAATCCATCATCCACAGGTCAAATGGGAGACCTCCTTCGGCATGACTTTGATCAACCATTTGGGCTACCCTGCTCCTCTCTTTTCATTACTGAATAGTTTAAGCCAATTCCTACTCTTTCTCTCCAGGACATGGCCTTTAGATTAGTAGAATGGAAAAAAAAAAAGTGGAAGGAAAGCGTATTTTTGGCCATCTTTATGGAAACTGAAGTCACTCTTGAAGGAAGGGTGACTTGTATTCAAAACAAAGGACCACGCATCCATTTTTCCCAAGCCCTTTGAAGAAACACTGCTTTTAAACTGCATCACTAGCATTTGTGCCCAAATGTCACTTCAAAGGCAGAACGAACTTGGCATAACTACGGCAATGAAGGAAGCTGTTCCAAATGGGCATGGTGTCAGCACACAGGAGAGCATATCAGGGAGCAGCCTGAAAGCCCCAAGACTGCAGACTTGGACTGCCGTGTACAATGTGCCCTTACAGGGTCCACCACTCGCCTGGCCTGATCCTGCCCAGCTCCAGTTGTCCACAATAGCAGCCACAACGATAATGAAGTAAGTTCTGCTTGCAATAGATGTGGCTATTTCGTTTTGGCAGGGCAAATGTTGCTAAGTAAAAGCACGTCTTGCTGAACTGCCTTGCTCATGGGAACCGTTTAATCATTATAGAGCAATTATAGAGGTCTTTATTCAGTTGTTCCTTAAGTCCTCATTCAGGCAAACCTATTTCAATGGCAACTGTGCCTGAAAAGGACTCATCAAAACCTGACCAGGAAATGGCCAGTAAGAGTAACCTATTTCCAAGAGAGAAAAACTCATGCATTACATCCATAATGGGGACTTCTTATGAATACACCTATTGAAGTGTGTTATATTCATTAAACTCCATTTGGAGAAGAAGGGTAACCATCCAGTTAACACAATTGCTATGGGCTCGTGAGAGCTAGGGTCTATTCCTGGCTTTGACATAGACTCCCTCTGTGACCATGGTCACAACACTTAGTAATTTACCTTGGGTTCAGCATCACAGGTAACAGATCAGGACAGTGGCAAGCAGCAGTTTAACTGCATTTGGTGACCATGGCACCTGGTTCCTCCTCTGCAAAACAGAAGCAAGAATATATCTGTTTTTCCTACAGTTTCTCTCATTTGTTCACATCATGAGGCAGGACTGGTCTCCTTACCATATGCATGCCCAGTGCACAGCACAATCGGTCTTTGATCCAGGATGTGCTGTAACACAGAGTAATAATACTAATTGCTAACGGTACAAGAAAACAATGCTGTTCTTTTGTGGCAAACGTCCACTAGGAGCTTGACATCAACGTTTCACTTGGGACTTGAGCCCCATTTGAACTTGTCTCCCAAAGCGAGAGTTTACAAACACAACTTGGTCCCTATTTGAGCAGCACTTTGAAGATGTAAAGTACTAAATTGTGTATCTGTATGTATGAGAGACAGCGAGAGAATGTGTAATTTCATTCTGCATTCCGAGAACATAAGATTTCCCTTTTTTCCCCTCTTTTTGGAAGGAAGTTTACTGCTGAGACTATTAGAGAAAATGCAAATGCGCAGACTGTTTGTTAAGGCTCCAGGAGAGAAAGCACAGGCTGTTGTTAACCCTGCATATTTCTAGGAAAAAATGGGAAATCTTTGTCTTTATGTGTATTTATTTAGCTACGGAAAGTTTGCACAGCTTGTGAAGAACAGTTCTGAAGGAAATTAAATTTCAGCTGCACCTTCAAATCATTCCTACACCAGCCAATTTTTAGACCAGCCAGTGACTCGTCAGACCCCAGCCCGCTAGCACATTTGTGATGCTCACCTGTGTCAGGGATGAGCTGTTGTGCAACCACTGTTCTCTGCTTATGCTCATCCAAAAAATGGGCCACAAAGCCAGTCCTGCACACATCAGATTGCCTATAGTAGCAGAAGACACCAAAGCTCCCGTCCCGTAGGCAGGAGACACCAGGGACTGCAAAGTGTCACCAGAGACTGTGTTTAACAATGATGATTTTTGCCTTTGATGTAGGTTCAAGAAACAGAAAATTAGACACCGTGCTTATGTAGGCTGGTGTAGACATGCATAATAATTCAGCTTGTGATCCAAGCTGGGCACAGCATAAGCTAGGTTTGGTCCACAAGCCACCACATCAGTTTATTAGGGTTTATTAACTTGGACACAGCCACACGCTAATCCAGCTTCTATCTATCCAGCTTGTGTCTATCCAGCTTCCAAACTGGAGCTTGCTTGTGTCCAAGTAGGTTGGATGGCAGTTACCTGTGCATGACTCTTCTTTGCACCTTTCTCCATGCTTTTCTTCACCACTGTTCCATAAAATTGCTGCAATCCAGGCAGGTCTCAAGCGATAATCCAGGTCTCCAACCATGCGATCAACCAAAGGACTGTTGGGTGTTCACCTTAGGAAGAGAGAGGTTGAGAGGTTTTTGGTCACAGATAAAAGCTTGGAGGACAGGCAAAGGCCTCTGAGTCCAGACAAGGAATATAAAAGGATATTTGCTAGAAGAGAAGGGGGGAAATGAGAAGTCTGGATGATTCGCAAGGCAAAGGAGATGGCAGCAGAGCATTGATTGCATTGATTGTGCTTTTTCTAGGGTGGAAACTATAAAGAATATGGAAATTAAAAACAAACAAAATGAAAAAATTCTAGATCTTTATAGCTGAAATCTTTAACTGTGTGTATGGTTTGTTGGCAAGTTAAGATGTGAGAATGGAAAACAGGTGAGAGAGCAAAAGGAGGGACATCTGCAGACATTGACAGGGACCGAGGAAGCAGAGGAAATGAACAGTGCCAGAGGATGCTTTTGGCCAGCCACTGTTTCATGGGAGACACTCAGATTGTGCTCAGCCAAACTGCACAGAAAATGAACATAATTATAACAAAATATTTTGATGAAAAATGTTTTCTAAATTTTATAGGCTTTATAAGAATAGGTATTATGTTCGTGTGCTTCTATACAGATTCTTTGTATGTGCATGTGCTATGAATATATTAAATTTTTATTGCATTTGAAGTTTTATTGAATAAAAAGAACAAATCTAGTGGTCTCATACACAGTAATACACTAAGATTAAAATAAATATACAGCTAAGAATCCACTTAATTAATTCAGTTTAAGAAAAGAAATTCTTTGAAATACCATAAAGAACAGAGAAACATTCAGAGAGGTTCTCACAGTCTGAAAGTCACAGACAGGTGCCAAAAGAGACCTACAAAAATTTCCAGTTACCAACCAAATGCTTCCAGACTTACCAGCCTAAGCAAACCTGCTTAGCTGTGTTTATAAATTCATGTGGCACCCAACTGCTTATTTGCATCCAACTACTACAGATCACATCTTAAATTACAATGTGGGGTGTATCGTTTCAGATACCAGACTTTTTTTCCATATTCAGCAAAATCCTCCGTGGTGATAATCAGAATTCCCAACTGGAAGCAAAGGAATTCAAACAACCTTCCCAAAACAGATTCTTTCATATTCTTTTGGCAAACACCATCCAAAAATCCCTACAATGGTGAAACAAATGTGATGTATTTGGTAATACATAACCATTATGTTATATGCATAACCATTACTTCATTACAAATAAACACAGGCTCAAAGGTGAACACAATTTCCTCAAACCACTTTTTGTTTCCAAAGGACATAATCTTGTTTCCTTGAGGACATAATCCTGAAAAACAGGAGAGCTCCAGAACAAATGGTTGGATCTGACAGCTAATGTTTCACCACAAAACATGATCTCAGGATGACGGGCAACTTCCTACTACACAAAAAAAGATGAGTAAGTGTCCACTTATGTGATATAAAACTGTTATAATTGATTTAAAAAAAAAAGGGCAAGAGCACAATACGGCAGTGATGGCCATGGAAATAGCTCCTATTCCAAAGATGTCCTCTCTTGCCTTTGCAATTTTATTTTCCAGGATAACATTTCTGTTCATCACCCATCCAGCAAGTTAAGTTTCCCTAGGAGGTGGGAAGCAGTAATGAAATATTCTCATTCATATTTCAGATCAAATTCACCGTTTTTCTAAAGAAGGACCCGATGGAGAGAACACACTACTGTCTGACTGTGACATCCCACACAAGCAACACCACCACGAAGGCAAGTGCATTATTTAATACTTCACGTTATAGCCCAACTCCTCTATCAAAGTAATGCATGAGAAAGGCAATCTCAGCAGTGTATTTGCATTCCAGCATAATGTGCCATATGTATCTTTGGAGCACTTTGGTCACTTTGGAGGGACTTTAGAGAGATTATAGCCGCTACTGCTTGAACCCCACGGGAGCTACTTGATATGATGCAGACTTTAAAGAGGGCTGATGTCTTGGTGTGCAGGACTGAATATCTATTTTTCCATCTGATTAATGTAAGGAACAATTCCCAACCCATCCATCAACAGACTCTCTACCTCCAGTTCAGCTAGTGATAACCACAAAAATGCTAAATAGAACAAACAAGGATTTACCCTAAAGAAGTAATCTGCAGGTGCCACATCAGCCTATCTTCCCTTCAGATACACATACAGAAAAGATAACACACTATATTTAGCAATCCATTTTCCTGTTCTGTTTCATTACCACCTGGAATATGGAACAGAATGGAATATGTATACACAAATATATAGATAATGTGTATAAAAACATATATATATATATATATTTACGGAGTGGAGTGGTGACGGGAGGAGTGAAAACACAGCAAAATGTCACATTAACGTCCCTATGGTCAGGCTTATTGCTGCACAATAAAAGAAAAAGTAAATTGAGGACTTGAGATAAATTTTCACCTGAGCTGAAAACTGAAACTTCCCCCAAAGCATTGTTCAACTTTAGGGCATTGTACTCATTACCTTCTATATGTCCTGCACAAAAATAACCTGTGTAATGGGAACGGGTGCCAGTAGTAAAGCATAGAAACTATTTGTCCTCATATGAAATTGTTTTTTCACAACACAACAGCCTGGTACTGTCGATAAATATAAACAGCATCCTGATAAAGATAAATGGTGAAGCAGCGCTTTGGTCTTCTGAAGAGGCTGGGTATTGCGGACAGCTGTTTGGCTGCTGGAACTACATTTAATGAGATTTATGCACAAAATTGTTTGCACGTTTGAGTGATACATTTCACAATGGCACCGAAAACAATTGGGTGTTGTGGGATAAGTACCTTTTACAGTATATCAAGGTCAAACCTTTTACTTGATGTTCTTAACTAACCATGTAAAATATTACATCAGCAAGCCTATGAGGCACTTAGAGATATATTCATATTTGCATAATGTCCTCTGTAAGTTAGTCTGTGGTCCTTAAGGGTGTTTAGAATAACTGCATGCAAGAATATACTTAATCCAATCTCATTTTAGCTTTTGCTCTTTTAAGATTTCAAAATTAATAAATCCTCCTGATACTCCAAATTACCATGAGCTTTTATAAGCATAACTTTGTAACTTTAACCCATTTATGAACATACCCTACAGGCATATGTACTAATGAATAAGAAATAACATTAGAAGTTTAAAGATGGTCTCTTTATGAAGTAATGTAAGAAAATCCTGTTAGCTGGATCAAGTACAAAAGTGTGATTTCTTAAAAATAGAAAATCCTTCACAAAATTACTTGTAATTACAATAACCAAAGGATAAAAAGTAAGAATAGTTTAAGTATTGTGCATTATTTAACTTGGTACATGAAATATGTTTTATGTATATGAAGCATGCAAATAGAAATCTGATCTAAAGTGTGCTTCCATGGCTACAGGATTTTTATTTATTTATTTCCCTATTGTGCTTGGTTGTTGTCAAGAATACTGACAGATAAAGGGTTTCAGATTACCTTAAACACTTAATGCGCCTCCAAATGAAACGAGCTTGTCTTTCTTATGCTTGGAAGATGCATGGAAGAGATGCAGAAATCTTCCAGTGATTCTCCCGATATCCACAACCTAAACACAATTTTTTTTTGGCAGTAGGGGCAGGAGATGGGAAAAGCTTGACAATAAATGAGTTAAAATGTGAAGTTTTCCTGCTACTGCTTTCTGCCCACCAAAAAGCAAGGAAAGTCCTGCAAAGGAGCCCTGAGAGGGAAATGTGCTGTGAGAAAACCCTGCAGGGGCAGGGGAGGGATGGGGAAGGAGTCCCTGACATCTATGCCAGTGGCTTACGGAAAAAAGAGATCCTGTAGAGACCATGTGGAAGTGGGAAGGAAGGTTCATTTTACCCATCTACTTAATACGTGCAGGAAAATAAAACAAAATGGAGAATGCCTTGGTTTGGGTCTTTTCCGCCCCCTCTTCCTGCTTCAAGTTAAACACTAAATGACCAAACTAAAGAGACCTCCCCTTTTCTAGTTATTACTTATTATGATAATCCATTTTGTTCTGTCCCCAGATCAGTCTTAATCACTATTCTCCTTGCACAAAATAGCTAAGAAAAAAAAAAAAGGAGGGGGGGATTTTATCTGGTACGAGCAGTCGGTGTGCATCATCAGAGCTGCTTTAGATCAATGGAGCTATGATACGAAGAAAAGCTGAACAGCTGGCCCCAGGACCTTAGTGTTCCCCATAGATTAACTCTGCTGATTTGCTAAGAGTGGCATTTCAGCATATCGAGACTGTTTTGCTTTCAGGAGGAGGACAGGTGCAAGTCCCAGACGTCAACGGAGTCACCCTTTCATTGCAGGGAAGCTGAAGGCTATTGACAGGTCTTACAACGAAAGCCACTGCATTCATCCCGTGTTGACTTTGGCAAGTTTCTGCCCTGCTCAGCGGAGCAGGGAGAAAATAAATTTAGGGCAGTGGCAGCGGAGGTTTTGCCAGGTGGGAGAGCTATAGAGATGCTCTCGGGCTCTTCCACTGGCCATCACTCTGACATTGAGCTGAATTCTAGACTTTCTGCACACCAAAGTGGCTTTGTTCGGGAATAATGCACAAGTCGGTGGGGAGAAAAGCTAAGTGAGTTCTTATTAAAGCAGTTTCAAATATCCAATAACACTTTTTTTATTTATTTTTTCAAGTGCAATCGTCCTTTGTCACAGGGACTGATGGTGCAATAGAGCACATAAAGGAAAGTCCTCAGTCTTAAGCAAATCAAGGCTGAAAGCGGATAGATCTGCTCTCTGCACATAAATCTGTAGACTTTAATGCCTAGAGGGCAAAACTACTGAAGCTAAAGAACACTAAAACACACAAGCATAAAATAGTTTTGCTCTTAATTCGACTAGAAACTAGAAGACGGTTTCAGTGCATGAGATCAGAGAGGCTACAGAGTTGCCTGGCACTCTGGACCATCAGGAGAGCTTTCTCCCACTCCAGATAGGAATATGAACAGCAGTAGAGCATGTCACTGCCTTAGCTAGGAGATGACTAATTATGTGACCCAGGAGGTGTCTTCTGTTCTTGGGTTCTCGGCAGCACCTTAGTTACTAGTTACTATCCTCTATGGCTTACCGAAGCAAAGGGTTTCATTAAATCACAGTCTGCAACTGGCTGGAGATCATTCCCATCTCCTGGCCTGCTCCTGCCTCCTTACACTTCCCTGTTATATTCACCATCAAAAGGGGACAGGCAAATAGGGCTATGATATCCATCCTGAAACAGGCAGCTTTGCAGCATCGCTGAAGAAACCACTGGTTATTTTTTTCCTCCTTTTTCTTGTATATAATTCTAATTCTCTTTCTTCTATTTCTCTTTTTTAAAAGAAGATAAATATATTGGAGTCTTAAGTATATATGTATGTATATATATAGTCATTAATATGTGATCTACAGATGTGGGTGAAAGTGAAGCAATACATCAAATAATGCTGAGAACTGCTGGAGATGTTACTCCAACATCCCAGTATATTCTTTAAAATAAGTAAGCATTACAGAAGCCTTTTTTTTTCCGACAAAAATAAAAATGGCTTGACATCATCTCCAGCACTGAACACCCCTACTTCATTATCAATTATTTATAAAATGCATGGATACAATAAGAGGTGGCCAGGTCAAAGGATGAAGGCATAGTCTTTCTTAGGAGCTGGGGAAGTCTTTACCCACCATCTCAACACCATCAAAGCCCACCAAGGACCAGGGCACTGATTATCACTGCCAGCCAGCACGCTTTCTTGCGAGTCCTTAACCACTTTGTGAAGCGGGGAGCAGGTCAGACATGAAGGCTGCCCTGGCAGAGGAAAGCTTCAGCCCGCTCTGAAAGCCTCTGTCACAACAAGCTGCTCAATGCACGGGCTAGGTCACCAGCCTGCAAAGACACCCACTCCCTGCATAATAAGGCAGCACAGTCAGCAACAGATCAAATAGCTCACTCTCCCAAAGAGTTACAGAAGAAAACGACTGCTTTCTATCAAAATAAATTTTATTTGATGTGTATGGACAACTTGCAGAGGTCATTTCGGAAGATCACTTCCCTTGCAAAGCCCTAGAGGCTTTCTGAGGTGATGCAAGTTAGCAAAATGGTTTCTGTGCTCTCCTCTTCTTTGCTCCTGCTCTCCCACATGCAGCTAGCAGGTGAAATGCCATGATACAACTTCTACTTTCCTCTTACAAGATTGCTCTGAGGACATGCAAAGCTCTCCTGCACCATCTCAGAAAGCCACTTACAAGCAGGGCAGTAAACAGACTCTCAGTGGTTCTCCAAGGCATCTGCTCAGCTGCTTATGATTCCCAACAGCACGAATGGTCAGGGCTCTTTAGGCTGCTCTCCTCACTGTGGTTGCACAAGGGGTTCCCCAGGTGTTTCCCCTCTGTTCTCCACTTTTCCAGGAAGAATAATGGACAGAGAGCCAACTAAATCATTATCCTAATGATGAAAGAGAAACACCTCCACAAAGGAATTCACAACATCATTTAAACAAAAATTAAAAGTCATCTACACAGTTGCTCTGCTCTTGTAAGTAGTCCTATGAAAACTATATTATCATCACCAAATGGGTCTTCTCCTGGCCCTCAGAGTGAGTTTCTACTAGAATATGACGAAGCCTGAAGAAATGACAAGAGGCTGCTTTGAATTAGGATAAACCTCTCTAGCTCTCACTGAGCAAAGGTACTAACAACTTAGCCTAAATTCCCACAGCAACTATACATAGCAATACTTGTGCAAGGGACTAAATTAAGAGATTCCTGTTACTATTGCAAAAATCAAGGAAAAATTAACTACTTCCCACCACCTGTGCAGTGAGAATGGGGCTGAAAGGACACTTTCTATTCTTGTGCCCATCTTTTGTTTGTGGTCATGGATTCTCACCCAGGCGTTAAGGAGACCTGGCAAATACCAGGCAAGATCGGGCATCTTCAGACTGCTATCATTAAGATTACAAAAAGACCAAACCAAAATGCATTGGGGCTTCTTATTTTCATTGGGTTAAAATAACTAGGTTAAAATAGTTCACTAGGTTAAATTAATTATCTTTGAAAACGGAGCATTGATAACGTATCTTGGGTTCAGACTATGTGACTACATGGGTTGAAGAAAGGCCAACTGAGCATCTCCGGGAAGGCCACATAAGGCCACTTGGTATCCATCCAAGTGGACAACCAAGAAAATGAACAAAATTGAGCATCTACACAAAATTGATAGAGATCTATGATTTTTTACTGAAAACTATCAGGATGTCCTTGACAGAGAACAAACTCCAACAACAAACAGATTTCTACTGTCTGCAAAGGCAAGAGTAAAAATACAATTAAATACAATTTTGTAACAGGAAGATTGTTCTTTACAACCAATGATACAAATTAGTACCCATAACATACACCTACAACCAGTGATATGGATCAGTACCCATAACATACAACTATATGTGAGTGTCTATTATTTGTATGCACACTTGCAGTGTCAAATGCATGGACAGGGGAAATATGCCCCTGAACCTCTGCCATATGGCAAGTTTGAAGCAACTATAACCCTGTATTATAGAAATTATCAAGGAAAGTATGACACTACTAAATTTCTTAAAGGATGAATATTTTAGTTTAATTCCTATACTGAATAACAGATTTACTTGTAAATGCTCAGACTTTCTTTCTGTGCTCAGGGTAAGCACTGTAGATTTAGGGGAAAACACTGTATTTTCTTTTATACCCAACAGTAAGTTTGAGACAACCCTTCAACTGTAAATCTCAATTCCCTTCATTTATTGGGCCATCACTGATGCCTCCATAACAGCAGAAGGCAGAGATTTGAGAATCTTTTAAAGGTTTTAGATATATGAGTCCCATTAAATGGGAACTGTTCATGTAAATCTTCCAGGCTGTTCTAAAAAACAAATTCTTAGTCCAAATTCCTTCTCCTTCACTTTACATATTAAAAAAGGGGGAGAAGATCAGCCTAGGAGAACACAATCAAACAATCAAACTGTATTATTATCAGAGGTAAAACAAGAGAAGACATTCTTGGAAATGTCATCACATTGACCCTGCACACAGAGCTGTCACCCATCATATCAAGCAAGTGGTGTTACAAGGCCATGTGTTATAAGGAAAAGTTAGAGATTGGCCAGAGATGAAAATATTTCTGAAAGATTGCAAGTTACTGACCATACCAACACAGATAATTTCAAAAAGCTGAAGAAAGGAAAGAAACTCATCCCATTTCAATTAATTGGGAAAGCTGAATGGAAATATTTACTCCAAAACAGCACTATCGGCTTCAACTCTGATTCTCCTTTAGGGGACAGAAAGTTTGATAAAAATGCAACACCCCAGTGCTGATTATGATAAATGCTCATTGAAAACATATTTTGGTGGTGATAAGGTGACCTTGTGGAGACCCAGTGCTCACGGCGCACACTTACTCCACGCAGAAGGAGACAGCAGAGACAGAAACGAGCCCAGCCCTGACACAAAACATCTTTTAACTCAATTACTGTTTACACACAAAGCCGTGCTCCTGTCTGAGGAAGCAGAGCCCAGATACTGTCAAAGTGTATAATGAAATGGGAAAGGAAAAGACATGGAAAGAAAAAAAAAAAAAAGAAAAAAAAAATCCCAGCCTTTGCCCTGGTATCCCTGCTATTCCTAACCCAGGTCATTGGGAGAAAAAATGCACTTGCACCCAAAGACGCAGGCAGGATTGGCCTCCCAAGAGGAGCAGGCAACATAAAAGTCTGGAACGCACCCAGTTCTGCACCCACCACGGCAAAGCATTTGAATATTGGATTTAGCGTTGTGCTTCCATAGATATAAAATTAGGCCGACAGAAGTCTGGATGCAGGCCCTTGCTCCATACTGCTAACTTGTAGAGAGCTGGTAGCCAAGAGCATTTGGAACGGTTGTCTCTCTCCAGATGCTGCCATTCATTTCTGTGGGAACAAGACCACTTACATCTAATTATAGTTTCTGCTCAAATTAACAGGACAGAAATGACAGCAAAAAGAACTTCTCTGGGCTAACGGGGAGACCTTTTGCTGACACGGCTCATGAAGCAGTTGACTTTCAAATGCACCGACTTTTAAGTGATTTAAAGTTCATGTTCCAGCTGCACAGTTTGTTTCATCAGCACTTAAAAACATTAGTAAAATGTTTTAAGCAAAAAGACCATTTTATTTAGGAGATCTCTTGCTTATGGTAGATTTGTTAAGTGACTGTGTGGTCAAGTAGGGGTCCGGGATCATCATGGCATAAACCATGGCTTTTATTATCAAAACATGTGCCAATTGCACATTATGTTGTATAGCATGTAGAATGCATCATAAAAAGAGACACGCTTTCATAAAAAGAGACATGCTTTCCACAGCTCTTACATATGGATCAAAATATATGCAAGGAGTCTTAAATAGTTGTGGAAATCAGGCCTGATGTCACCAAAGAGCAAGAAGTTCCTACCTGGTTTGCAGGTTTCAGACAAGTATCAAGCCACCTTCCTTCTTGCATTACACTTACCATCAGGACCAGGTAGCAGTCCATCAGATTTAGACTATTTCTGCCCACGTAAGCCCACGGGAAGAGGAAAGGGTCAGGATATGAAATTCCCTCTATCTTAAACAAAACCTATGGCTCCTATCAGTGCTCTCTACATTCTGCTGGGGAACCAACATCTTATCTGGTGAACTATTATTCAGGTGTCTTCCCAGCTCAACACGTGATGTGCTCAGTATCTCTGCACAAGAAAATCGTTGTGCTATTAATCACTATTGACTTATTCTTCTGGCTCAACCTTGAATATTTGCTGTATCTCTGCATCTTAATCGATGCAGCTAAAATCATTCATGGTATTCCAAAAGAGGGGTTAGAGCAACAAAGTTAAGAGCTTAATACACTCAATGGAAATTTCTGTCCCTTTTTTTGACATAAATTCATTGGCAAATAGGTTCTTTCACAGGTCCTTAACAGCAGTGGTACTGCATTTGTACATCACATGGAGGGGCAGGTAGTCCAAGTAGGAAAAAGGGACACTAAGCAGCAGAAAACAGTGCAGGAACATACACTGACCCACTTATTAGTCCTTCTCTAAACTTTAAGAGTGCATTTACATCTAATACATGCAGATATATACAAGTGAGCACTCATCAGCTCGCAATAAGCAAATTACAAGCTTTAAGAGAAAATGAATGGACTAATAATCATGCATGGAGATTACAGCTTACGTATGGACAGATGCAGACACTTTGTCTGATGTTACAGGTAAGCAAAGGCCAAATTGTGACTTTCTTACTGTAAAACATTAGCAACTTAAGCATCTTAAGATACACACTACTGTGAAAAATAAAATAAAATAAAATAAAAAGCAACGTATCAACTCGTGTATTCTGAAAAGCCATTTCTTCTCCAGACTTCACAGCTGGTCAAATTTTTACAGGATTTCATAGCCAGGTCTAGCACCTGACTCATTCCAAGGAGATGAGTGAAATCTTAGCAACTCTCAGATATACGTTTTATATGTGCAGTTGTGAAGATAGCTGATTATATAACAATAATGTAGAGAAGATTACAATGCACAGAATTTTACTTTTTCTGCTTTAGCAGCACAGCTCTTAGGATACAGCATTCAAAGCAAGAATTCTTGACTAGAAATAGGGACTTTATCTTACATTGGGCAGACTTTTTCTGAAGAAATATTTCAAATCTAAGATTAAAAGAAAAAAAAATTATACCATGTCAGTCTGGACCAAATTCATGGGAAAAAATATGAATTAGCTTTAACTGCAGCTTTTCTTCTCTGCCCCACATTTCCTTAAGACAACCAAAGACTCTCCATTTGCTTCTACTTAATTATTCTAAACACACAGACATGGCGTTTCAGCACATTATGCCTGTTTAAAAGTAATTTTCAAACCAACACTGTAAAATCTATTGGACATGCATACCATTTCTTGCTAAGAGTCCAACCCAGCTTCCATTGAAGTCAGTGCTTTGAGTTCAATGGCAGATGTATTGGACGTTTAAGGTGAGATTTTCAAGAGCTTCCCAGTGACTCACAGTGTGTCTACATAGTTAAGCTTGTGTCTGAGTTAGATCCTTAACTCACTAGTAATTTGTGTAGTTGACCCTCAACGAACCTGGTCTGATGCTTGAAGGTCTTCAGGAAGCTTGGGTAGAAGAACTACCCATTCTGGGCAGCAGGGAGAGAACAGGGCTTGAACTCTTCTCATGGATGGCACAGTCAGAAAGAGCCCTCTCAGAAACCCAGGGTGCAGTAGCAGTTCCTCAAGATGCTTCTCAGCTACTTCCCTAGTCACACAAACCATCCTGCTTGTCATTGCACCCAGAGGGACCAAGGGTTTTCACACAGTTGGTAACTACAATGTAGAAACTCAGAAATTTTTATAGAGCTTTGCAACGGAAACACTACTCACCAAGAGCACATGAATATTGTCATTAGTGCTCACAGGCAATCCACATATTCAAAGTGAAGGTTTAGTTTCAGTGGAACAGTTGAACAATTCCTAAAATCTTTCCAAAACATGGCTACTTTCAGTAGACTATATAATCAGCTCTTCAGGGACACTCCATGGATTAGGGGAAATTTAACAGCATATTTCCATGTTTTTCTTCATTTTCCCTCTTTTAACAAGGTAATAAAGTTTTAATTTTCAGAAATTAAAATCCCATTCATGGTTACCAAAATAAATAAGTATGAACCAGGTAAAACAATACATTTTATCATCGGTCTCCCCCTCCCAATTACTCAATTCAAGTTTATTTTGCAAGAGACTAACTAAATGTTGATTATTTTTCTCTAGTAGAAAAATCATAGAGCACTGAATGGTATAACAAAGAAAAAGGCAACTAGCAGTTTGTGACCAGCTTGCACCATCTTAACTTAGAAGAGACTCTCTCTAGCCAAATATTAGGGATATTGTCAGTTGGTTCCAAGCATAAATTCCTGGAATGACAGCCACGAAGTTGACAGGATGCCTTATCTAGAGGGAAGAAGATATGGAACATGCTAGAGAGCAGATTTTTCATTTGAGATGCATTCCAAGAGCTGCACAACTCCAAGTTACCAAAATGTAGGGCAGACTTCCTCAGGTTATTGCCTTACGCTCACGTCCGCACAGCAAGTGATGAAAAATTCACAAGACCATCTTGTCACACTGCTCAACATGCAACTCGCTTTCCAGTCTCTAAATCTAATCTTACCTTGAGCATTCCTGGTCTCAAGAGGAAGTTAGTCTTGCAGTTATGACAGGACCAGGCTGTAAAGGTGCAGGAGTTCAAGTCCCACTGCTGCTTCTGAATTTGGAAGGACTTGTCCAGTCTCTCCAAGATGCAGCTTTCCATCTGTAGCATGAGGACAGCACCACTGGATTTTGGTTGTTTCTTCAGTTTCTCCGGAGCCTAAGTTATTTGGGAAATAGCCTCTTATCACATTTGCTTTGTGCAGTGGGACACAAAGTGCAGTTGGGACCCTTGAATAACGTAGTAATATTGGAAAAGATACCTAAGTAATGAAATAAATTGTCCAGAGTTATAACACAGTAGGCAGCTTTTAAAGCCAGATTAGACTAATATCTCTGTGGTTTAAATAGAATTGAAGGTCCTGGTGTAAAAGCAGCCAGTTCAGCTGCATTGGTCCTGCTTAATATTGATAGTCTCAGCAATGGCATCCAGGTCAAAACTAGAAGGGAGGAAGAAGGCTTGAGCTATCAACAAGACCTGCTCAGATAACACAACAGGATGCAGAATATAGCACCTTATTTTCTCTTTGCATCCATTTTAAGCATACAGGCAATGAACAGCAGATGTGTTACTGAAGAAGGAAGTCAGTTTTGTGGCACCAACCCCAACAAAAGCCAGTCTGTAATTCAAATTGAAGTTGATGGGCCTGCTGCAGAAACTTCAGGATGAAATTCTGGCTCATGCAGGCTAGAGATCAGGGCAGGTGATTATAACTGAGCCTACTAGTCTTATAAAAAAATGGGCTAATCTGCTAGGACCAGAATTTAGCAAGGGCTCAAGAGCAAAAGGCGATTTCTCACTGCACCAGCACACAAGCCATGCAAGCAGCAGTTATAGGGAAACTTAAGCACAATTCTGAAAAGCAAATATCTTCCCAAATATTGCAGGTCATTCAGTGACTTTTCGCATATCAGGAGGAGGGATATAGTTTGAAGAATAAAGTCTGCAAATTGTTCACCCCGTTCCACTAAGCCTACTAAATCATCTGGAGGTGTCCCAGTTAAGCAGAACTACAATCCCTATTAAGTGGCACTCATTGCCACTAAGCATCATTGGACTTACATGATTTCCCTTGTAGATGTCCGGATTAAGTGGTTTTGCCAACTAAGCACCTCCTTTTTCTGATTCAGCGGAGCGTACTGAATTGTACGTATTTTACTGCTTTATATATTTCAAATGGCAGGAAAACTGGCTGGTTTTGTGGAAATTAAAATACAGTTTATCTGTTGCACAGATTCTCAATACACGTGAGCTCCCAATGCATGTGGAATACATTTCATCCCATCTATACATACAGGCCTGCATTATGTATATAGCAGTTTTCTCAGAGAAGCCCAACAGCCTTCCCATGCACTTACCCTGCTCTGATAACATTCTTACGAAACAGAAATCGGATGTTGAATGTTGGAATAATGTCAGCCCATAAAGAAAAAGGGGAAATAAACAAATAAACAACCCCAAACCCAGGCACCTTGAAGCAAAGCCCTGAGAAACGGCCCATCTCAGTGGAAAATCCTGGGGAATTTGGCCGCTTTCAGAGCGTAGTTCAGCAAGTAACGTGGCTTTCATGGGACACTCACAGCTCTGGAGTCACATCTGTTTGTGCTGGCGTGAGATTGGCGCGCTGCTCCCGCGGATGAAAGCCGAAGCGCCGGTGCCAGCCTGCCGAGGAAAGCGTGGCTTTGGGGATTTTCCTTTCTTCCCTTTTGCTGCAAGGATTCTAATGCAGTGCCAAGGCAGCGAGAGAGGCAAGCGGGCACAAGTTTCCTTTGGAGGACAAGGGGAATGGAAAGAGGAGGAGGTGCAGAGGGGGAAAAAAGCGTCTTGTCTGAAAGCTGAACCTGTCATGGATTTCTTTCTTTTTGGGGATAACAGGAGGGGTCAACAGTGATCTGGGCCAGGGCAGGAAACAGAGGGGGTGCCGTTGCTTTCTGCAGAGGCAGGCTCTGTGCCTCTGTGTTGCAAACTCACCTATCCTTGGTCAGGTTAGCCTGCAATGTCAAAGTGCTTGCTTTTCAGAAAATTGCTGCTTTTTCAGGAGAGGCATAAGTTCTAAAATCAGCACGTTAGGGTCACTGCAGCATTTAGGCACTGACGAGTTAGGGGCTGCAGAGGGACCTCATCCCCAGAGACCCAAAGCTAGGTTCTGTGATAGCACTAGATGCCTCTGAATTTGGCCAACAAGCCTTTTGCTGCTCAGTTACCTTGTCACCTTTATTCAGCACAGTTCAAACAACTCGCATTTCCATTTATTCTCCATCTTTTCCTCGGGATACCCAGGGAACAACATCCGTTTAGGCTGGTGCATAGCCTCAGAGATGCAGATAAGGGTCCAGCTGCCACCTCCACCCAGGACAGCAAGGATGGGTCACATTCGCTTTCCTGTGAGGTAGGCTTGGCTTTATAGGGACTGGAAAGCAGAGCCAGGAAAACATCCCTCTGGAAATAGTCACCGAAAGGAGAACAGTACATGATTCATGAAACCAGATCTCAGAGGGTCTCTCAGCTCCATCATAGAAAAAGACAGGAATAAATAAGGAATTTGGACTTACAGCAGGACTGAGATTTCAGCTAGCCTCATTCTCATGCCTTGTAAAGCATCTGAGAATAATTAAATCTATTCCTTTTCTTTAATTAGCCTTGTGTCTCATTAGAGCAGTTCTCTGCCATGTCTTTATTTACTTGATAATATCTCCCCCCACACCTTTGCTTCCCTCGTTCACCTAATCTTAACATCTCTTTTCCTTCCCTTAAAGCTCTTTATTTTAATGCTTTGATGTTATATTGGCTTTCCCCCCCCCTCTTTATTTAAAAGAAAAACAAAGAAAGAAAATCTATACACAAAACAGTGGAGTCAACTACATCTTGACAAACCAAGCTTTCAAAAAGTCAGGAAAAGCAGATTTAAAGATGAAAGCTCATCCTTAACCTATCTTCCTTCTTCAGAGACCTTAATATGATCTCTTTATGTAACTGTTTGCCAATTAATTCAAACTATAATGCAAGCTGAAATTTCTCATAGAGCCATGCATTCATTAGGTCTGCGGAGAATATATAGCTTTCAGAGTTTGATTGATTTTTAAATCTTGTTGAGATTTACAGAACCAGACATCTTTTAAAGACATCAGTTATCCAAATACCCCCTGTTTAAAGCTACAAATTTACGTGTTTCTCACATGGGTGGAAAAAGCGAGTTTACCTAGAAGCCTGCGAATATTAACATTTAATCTTTGAGTAGTGACAAGCCCTGTTCAAGTCATGACCTACATATAGAGAAAATAACAGCTCTTAATCATCACAGATTTCACTTTTCTCAACACATTACCAAGGCTTATGTGAGTACCATGTCCCAGGCGGAGCGAGATCAAATTCCTGAATATGTAGGTTTATAATTTGGAGACAGTTGCTCTGGGCATTTCTTGAGGTTACTTATCGTTCCTTGAAGGTGGCCTTGCATTGCACTCCTAACATAAAGATACTTGGTTTTCAGGCAGCCACACACCTCAAAACAGCCCTAATAAAGATGAGAATATTATATTATATTATATTATATTATATTATATTATATTATATTATATTATATTAATATTATTTCTTAAACAGAATTTGAGTGAATTTTGCAGCTCAAACTAAAGACACAATAATTGCAAGGACAAAGGTCCCACGGGCACCATTTGAAAGGCCCTCCACCTTTCACTCTTAAATAGTGGTGCTACCCCAAAGTTGCTCAGCTGGTCCTTCACACCATACCTCGCTGGCACACTCTGAAGCACAGGCAAAGAGAAATAATAAGCCATAAGCTGTGGAATATGGTATTAAGGTTTACTGGCATGCGTTTGGGGTGCCCAGAGTATTCATTAAAAAAGAAAGGGTTTAATTGAGCTCAAATTCAATTTTCAAGGATTCCTGAGTGGAATCAGGAGTCCAAAGCCTGTTGCTTTTCAGATCTTTCTGCTCCTGCCTCATTCGAGCGCTTCCAGAAGCCCCTGCCCTGCTTCGCCTCCAGCTGCAATGCTGTTATTAAACAGGGATACTGCAGGAACATGCTGCAGCTCCAGGCTCTTCAAGATCCCATGGAAAATGGAGGCACTGCCTGAAAAATATTCCAGACATCCCAGCCTTGATATAAACCAAATGATACTCTGCATTTTTCATAGGTAAAAGGCCTGAAGCATCAAACACAGTGACACAGTATCCTGTTCAGCAGGACAGGGCAGCATCTTTCAGATACATGTACTGCAGTATATACACATCAATCAGCTTCCAGTGACCTCTCCGCAAGCTTCAAGTTCATCTGCCCAGTTTGGTATTTTAGGAATTCCTGCTCCAATATGTTTGGTTACATCTTTTAAATGCCTAACAGCCAACTAACAGGCATGCACAAAAGAGTGAAGCCAAAATAAACTGCTAGCTGAGCATTATCACCCCTAGGACGTGGCTGAGATCACAGCAGCTGTGCAAGCACAGAGACAGCCCACACACCCTGCTCTGCTTTCCTGATACAGCGAAAACCCCCTTAACCTTAATGATACTTTGGGATCTGATACTTGCAGGATCACACGGCCGAGGCATCGTTTTCTGTTCCAGCAGATGAGGACAATAAATAAAGAAATAAATAGATAGATAGGAAAAAAGTCAGAGCTGATTAACCTTTTGGAGTAAACAAGTTGGAAACACAACATTTAGGTGAACATAGGACTGTGCACACACACACCAGGGTATTTAATGGCTACATTATATGGTGACCATTTCCAACTGGTGACCACTGGTGACAACAGCAGTTTTAGGCTACACACTGGTTTTGGAGGGCAGAGCTCAGAGGAGAATAGGAAATGTGGAATAAGATTAGAAGGGGTACAATAAGACGTCCACAAGTGGTGAGCAAATAGCTCTTTGGCTATAGCAGGACTCAAGCTCCATGTGCCATTAGTCCTTAGGTGAGACATAAACCAGGTGGAAAATGAAAATAAGCTGAGGAGCAGCTTACTGACAGTGACAGAGGGGAGCCTCATACAAATAAGTAGCAGAAAAACAAAAACATGTTGCTGTTGAGTGAAATATCAACTGGGTCAGATCAGGAGGAGAGACAAGAGCAGAAGAGAAAGGCTGTTGCTAGTGGCATGGGAGTAAGGTGCAAGACAAAAACACTTGGATTTTGGCCCAAACCTTCACTCTCTTGAGCCTGGAAAGGGCAGAGGTACTCGCACATCCTCGCTGTCCTCCCTTGCACGAGGGGAAGGAGCTGTAATAGCAAGCACAGCGAAACCACAGCTGGGTATGCTCTGCTGAAGCCCCCTTGCTCCCAGGACCACCATGTTCTTATCCCAGGACCTCGGCTCTTCCAGGCATTCACCCCCTGGATCGTTCTTCCTAGTGACGGACCTCTTCAGCTGACAGGAGGGAGCAGAAATACAAAGGTGCCTTCTGCAGACTGCAGAGCTAATAAGGAGGTGGGTTTTGCAGGGTAACAGATGGGGGCCAGAACAGAGCTTTCAAACTGGTTCTAAGAGGGCCTACCAGTATCTGAAAACCTGATGCAAGCAGAGGTTGTAGTCAAACCACCAAAACCTATAACAAGATGGGAATATAGATGGGTCCCTCGATAATCAGCATCCCGGCCCTGTGCTCCTTGCTCAGAGAAAACTCCCGAAGAGAGGAATTTCCTCCGCGAGAGCGCGGCCTGGAAGAATGCCCAGGCCCACCACGGCTCCAGCCCAGTCGTTCAGCATGGAGCCCCGGTACTATTCACCATCAAGAGCCTGGATTCTGTAGCCCCCTGCTTCCTCCTGCCCCGCCGGATTCCTCCACGGGCCGCATGCAAATCAAACCCCTCCACTCCCGAGCTCTGCGCAACATCTTCTTGAACTCTTGTTTCTCCAGAACAGCACCACGTATTGTCCTCTGCCAAGCCAAGCAGCTTGTGCTGCATCCCAGCTGCAAAACTGTGCACCAGCCTCCTCCACCCAGGGGTCCACAGGAGACCAGGCACAGTGGAATTCCTCCCACATGTACGTACCTGGGGTCTACAAACATCTATCCTATGGCACCCGGCTCTGCTGGGCTCCTCGAGGAGCATCCAAAGCCATTATGGGACCGAGTCTCCTCCTGGCCGCTCGCAGGGGTAGCAGCATTTTATTTCTCCCACCTGACAAAATAAAAAGCGGGAGAGAATTATTTGTGAGCTCAGTCCCTGTGTTAATCTAGTTGCAAGCATAATGTGATTTCCTTCCTGCCCCACTAGTAGGTATTGCAACACCTTACATATGGATCATTTTAATCTAATATAATCTGGCTGGCTGGAAAGAAGGTTTCCCTCCACTGCAGCTGCTTGTGATTAATGCTAAATATACATGCCAAGCTTCAATCAGCAAGAGTGTGCATCTTAGCCAGCCTGTATTTGGTAAATGAACAGTAAAACCTATAAAATGCAGAAGACACCGCAAAGCTTTGCATGTATAAGTCCTACCAGCTTTTCTCAAATGCTCCTTTGCCATTTCCAGTGTATCACGATCTATTACTACTTTATTTTTTTTTTCTGTAAAGAAAAATGATTTAATGGCTGCTGATCACGGAAGATAAGATGTGTCACCTCACCTTTACAAATAACAAATGTCAGCCAATACTCATCAACTGTTTTGTGCTTTCAGTTTACATCCATTCACTACAAACTTAGCAAGAAGAAAGAGAAGCGTTTCAGTGAAAACTAAGATCAAGCACATATGTTATAATAATAAAAACACCAAAGCCAATAAATGATAGCTTTTTAAACATTATTAAATGCAAAGATGCGTTCTTATTTTACTATAATTATCAAACTAGGATTAATATAATCTTGTATATTGCTTTCCTTCATGGTGATTTAAATTATGTAAAAAGTCTCCTACTAGTATTCTTACCCAGCAAGAAACATTTTAATTGTAAATTTGCCTTTTAGAGTCTTTAAATTACACGCGCACACACATTAAAAAAGGCGAGCACTATGGATACCGTGTATCCTCTAATCTGTAAATAGACTCCCAGTGCAGGACTCATCTCTGAAATGTGGCATCAATTGCACCGGCTCCCATTTAGTTTTAGTTGAATAAAGCCATACTAGATACGCAAATAACATCAAACTTGCCGGATTAGAACGGGGCACCTCATACTCTAAATCATGATTGTCAATCATCACCCAGGATTAAGGGATATAGTTTAAAAACCTAAAAGCAAGCACTTCCTTTTAACTTCTGCCTACTGTGCATTTTGGATTATCGCCCAGAAATAGTATTACTTGAAGCAAGACTGCCTCCCTTCTCCCATCCAAGGGAAGTGCATTGCTACTATTTGCTAAACTCTGCTTGGAAAAAGCCTCAGCAGAGCACACGATTTAGATCCGAGATCTACTGCTGGCTGTGATTATATTTATAACTCACTTTTCACAGAAAAACGGGGGGGTTATTTTTGGCTTAATCAGTGCTTGCTGAACACAGTCACCATTCTGATCGCAAAGGCAGTTAAAAACCAAAGCATCTACCCTATTCTTACACAAAACTGGCAACCTTCCTGGACCACCACATTGCCCAAGAAGGGTTTGGAGAGAATTGCTTGGAATGCGTTTCCTTGCAATCCTAAAAACCGAGCGGCATCCGCTGGGCAGCTCCACCTGCTCCCGAAGCTTCTGGCCTCCTCCGTGTCCTCCCTGCCACACATCAGTGTTTCCTACCCTGGCCTGGGTGAGCTACCGGGTGCTTTTGCAAACCTGGAGCTGCCACGTAGACCAAAGTGTCTTCTCCGCTATCAAAAATGCCACCAAAGAGGGAGGTTGGTCAACAAATGTTAGTGATACAAGCGCATGACAGGCCGCTGGGTCATAAACTGGAATCAGGGACTTGCTGCTCTGTCTTTGAAGTCATCACTTAGAACCGGGTTTTCCAGGCAAACACATGTATGGTTAACAATATTCTAGGGGAAAAGTTAGATCATTCTTGAGCACAGCAGCATGGCCGGATCCACATGGAAGAGAAGGTTTCCAATTCCTAGAGTAGAGCAAGAGGGTGACTGCAGAAACGATGACCCATCAGCTCCGTTTGAGACCATTTCCTCCTATGGCTGAGTCACCTGTAGCACCTACAGAAAGGGAGCAACCAAATGCATCCCATCCTTGGCAGCCTTTCTTGAAGGCTTTGCTAGTCCTTGCAGAGCTCTAAGATGTGCCACACTAGGGCAAGGACCCACTGAGTTATTCACGCATTTTAACACCCTCCTACGATGGACTTTCAACTCTTCCATAGGGAATAAACACCCATATCCACAGATCTGAGGATCGGATTTTCTAATCTGGATGCAGCTGTGTTGAGTCCCCTCTGTTTTCTGTTGCAGGTACTCAGGACTCCTAGGCCACGATCCTCCAGAAGTACTTAAGACACCTATACATCTGTGCATACGTTTGTCTATTTATGTCATACATTTATGACTAAGCTATAGTATGACTATTACACATGAGGTGTAATAGTGTCAAGCTAAAGGAAGAAAAAGACAAACTAATAGAGACCAAAATATCATCCCTGCAAACCTATTCTACAAAACCAGGATTAAGCCAATTCCTATAGCTCATCAAAAAAGTTGCATTTTTTGGAGTATATTTATAATTAAGATTCTCACCAGAAACTGGGGACAAGAGTCACATCCTTAGCTGGCTCAAACTGTCACAGCTCCAACAACTTCATTTGCACTTCCACAATCTAAATGGGTCAGTGATCTTGCCCCTAAGGTACAGTTTATGACTGCATACAGATTAAAGAAAATATACACTGGTTCTTTAAGCAAGAAAGGGAAAAAAACTTAGCTAAGGCTAATCTTATCAACATATAACCTTTTAATCAGATTATTGAAACAACATGTTAATTTATGAAAAGTTCAGCATTCTATTAAATTGAAAACTACGTACTGAATTGCAACCCAACAGGCTGCTTCATTGAATTCATGCAGCCACTCCTGGCAAAGGCATTCCAAATTTGAACTTAATTAATATTCCTACTCCTGGTTTCCATAGTTTCTTTTTAAACATGAGTACTAGCAGAAACTGGCAGTAACTTCACCCATATTCTCAATAATAACCCCCCTCTGACTGTCAATAAGTATGAAAGGGAAATTTTTTTGCATACCCCAAACAGCCTGTCATTTTCCTGTCTTTTGTCAAAAATATCTTGGCAACTTTTTTCTTTTTTTTTAATTTTTATTTTGCTTAGACAGCTTAAGTTGCTTAACTGTTTCTCTGCTTAGGTTACAAAGCAGAGACTATCCCCACTTGTGCATTGGAAAGGAAGATCACCATCCATGTTCCTCAGCCTCAGATGACAGCCACATTGCATTAGTTTAATCTTGTAACAAATTCCATGCCCGTAAAATAAATAAAAGCAATAATAAAAGATAAAACAACAATTCTCACTGAACAATCAGGAAGCTAAATAGCTAAAATGCTTGGAGAGGTAGTTCATATTTTTGACCCTTGCTTAAAAACTTCAAAAATGCCTGGTCTCCCATTTGGACCAAGGGATCGCTTACTCTAAACATGCTTTAAAGCTATTTTTTCCTACAGAAAAAGAGATTGTCCTTTGTAATGAACAATCCCTGAGCTGGCCTGAACACCTATAATATAGACCAGATGGTGCTACCGCTCATGTAGCATTTGGACAGAAAGCAGGAGAAAAGCATGGCAGAGGGAAGGAGACAGGGAAAGGAAACGTGCCATGAAGGTCTCAATCTCATCGTAGTCTTGCTACTACACACCTGCTCTTTATGCAGACAGCGGTGGGCTCCAACAAGAATCTCATGTAAAGGTCTGCATGACAAATCCACACAGAACACTGTTAAGACTGAGCCCTCAAGACCAAGAAGCAGCTAGTTCAGGCATATGTCTTTGGACTACTTGCAGGAATAACTATCTATCCATGGGGAATTTTGTGTCTCTGTTTCACTTAGTCCAGCAAAAAACAAACAAACAAACAAAAAAAAACCCTCCAGTTATTTCAGCTTGTGTCTGATTGATTGAATGCAGCTTGCAAGCGGAGCTGATGGAGTGAGCATTAAACCAGGTGATGCTGAGGTCATGCTGGTTGGCAACTGGAGAACCAGGGCGAGAACTGGAGCTGGATTCTTGCCTGAGGATTTGGGGTTTGTTCCAGTTCACAGTTCTATAGATCTATACACGATGCTTCTTCTACAAGATCCAGCAGCTGCAACACTTAAGTCACTTTTCAAAAGTTATCTAATATAGGCCTAGTTTTCACTTTAACACATAGATCTTGTGATGCCTTGTGTGTTGTTTCCATTATACACCCTGCAATTTCTGTCTTGGGCTATCCCCAAAACTCTTCCAAAAGCTGAAACCAACACATAAACTCAAGGCTTCTACATGAATATAATCCGACTGATTTTTCTCTCCAAGAAAATTACTTGTTACTTGTTTTTTAATCCATTAGGCCATTTAACCAAGGCAGAGGGACAGAAGGCAACAATATTTTATGCCCTCGTAGATTTTATACAAAACTTCCAACAAAGACCACAGACACACATTAGTGCCTCTCTGGAGCAAATGCTGCAGGCTGAGCTGAGCAGTTGGGCTCAAGCAGTGAGTTGGGCTTGGTGTTAGACCACCCGCCAACTGCTCAGCACAAATGAACTGCTGCTGAGTTAGTCCATCTACATCTCCCAAGCACCACAGCACTGACTGCCATTCACCCAGTCAGAAGTTGGGAGACCAAGAGGGTGCAGAGTGAAGGGACCTAAATAGCAAGGAAATAAAGTTGGGTGCATCACAACACAGGGATTCTAGGAGTCGTCAGGGGAAGGAGGCTGTTGGATGTGATTCTCCAGGAAATCAGGCTTCAAGGACTCCACTGTTAAAGAGCAAATTTTGAAAAATTTTATATATATATATATATATATACACTCATATATATATATATACTCATATATATATATATATATATAGGACTTTGTTACTCAGTGAAACAG
>JAVCKT010028005.1:0-16376 GCA_032273925.1 Rhynchotus rufescens | reverse complement strand
CTACTTGTACGTTCGCTTCAGGATATTAGTCTGCTCCTAAGAATCCCGCTACAAGCCACTCTTACCTTACTGCAACAGCCATGCTTCCTATAGGGTTGATTGGCAACGGCCTGGCTCCAGGGAATATTCCTCTACTCAGAACTCGAGCTCCATTTTGTATCACTCCTGGAGGAACTGAAAAACAGAAGGAAAAAAAAGTTCCTTTTAAAGAAGTTAGGAAATTGTATGAGCAAAACATGGAAGTTAGGCTTTTCAGAGAACTCGGAGAACATCAGAGGCCCATGTAGCTCACTGCTCATCTGCAACATCCCAGTGTCAGCGACTGCCAGCACTTTTGTGAATACCATGCCATGCCTATGGCACGCATATAGCAAAAACCTAGCAGTAACCACTGCTGTAACACGGTTTGTGGCAGGCTGTGGGTCTGAGCTGGGTGCTGCACATCACCCTTGTGCAGCTGCATCCCGTTACCTCTGCACTTGCACCTCTGCCGCAGGCATGGATGTAGCTACTCAATCCACAGGAAGAAAAAGTGACCCGTTTTGGAGGCTCCGAATATAAGCACGTCCCTGCAAGAGCACGAGTCCTAACTTTTTATCATTCCAGCTCATTTTCTGAGCAATCTCTGTCTGCTGTAATTAAAACATTAACAGCAAGCATGGATTTGCCAGGAGGGGAAAGC
The DNA here is from genome assembly GCA_032273925.1 of Rhynchotus rufescens. Taxonomy (NCBI): domain Eukaryota; kingdom Metazoa; phylum Chordata; class Aves; order Tinamiformes; family Tinamidae; genus Rhynchotus; species Rhynchotus rufescens. The sequence goes on along the minus strand of JAVCKT010028005.1, from coordinate 15,694 downwards.
AGAGAGGCTGGAAAGGCAGTGGCTCCAGACCCCTCGTTAGCCCCTTCCTCCTGATGAGCGGTCACCCAGGCAGGGAGTAGCAGGGCCTGTGTCACACGGCCTGCTCACGGCCCCCCTGTGCAGCCAGAAACGATCACACCAACGCTCCTGCTCACTGCACATGAGCCGTTCCATGGAGTTTCATGGAGAGTTCCATTCATTGGATTTGGCTGCGCATCAGCAGGACTGCCGCCCCGGCCGGCGGGTGTGAAGGTGGAAGCAGGTGCCGGGATTCCCGCCCTGGAGGCCGCCAGGCCCGGCTGCCGCAGGGCTGCGCGGAGCAGATCCACAGTGCGCGCTCCCGCCTCGGAGCCGCAGGTCTCCCGGCACAGCCCCGGCCGCGGCAACCGGTCGGACAGCCCCGGCCCGGGAGCTCCCCAGCTGGCCAGGGGGCTCCTCAGCTGGCCACAGTGCTCCCAAGTTGGCCACAGTGCTTCCGAGCTGGCCAGGATGCTCGCTTTTCTTCCCTCTTTAATGCATTTCCTCATTTTTATCATAACTTCTCCTCACGAGGAATGCCCCAAAAGAATATGACTAGCACCACTCTGGGTGTGTTATTTTCGCTATATAGATATTATATAAACTCGTATGGGATAGGCACAAGCTACATGGATATATACACACTCCCATGGAACTTTTCAAAGGTTGGATTTAAGCAAGTTACAGGTAGACTAGAACCTCAGGCACTCACACTTGCAGCCTTGCAAGCACCTTGTTTTCAAGCTGCTGAGCTGCATTTCAGCTTCCTATCAACACCAAGGCAGGTCTGTGCTCCCCTTCCCCATCGCCATCCTGGTGCCCACCTTGCTTTACTCCAGACCACAGAGGTTAGTTCTGAGGAAACATCTTCGTTCTCCTGCTAGTAGGAGGACAACTGACCCCTCAGCAAATTCTGTCACTGCCTCCCACCCAGCCCTGCTTCTGAGGGCTCGCTCTGCCCCCGGACAACAGGTCATATATATTCAGGTGCTTAAATACATCTTCAAATGGCTGAAATTGCAGAACCTACTTTATAACAACTAGGACCAGCCTTCAATGACCAAAATAATTTAAAAATTACTTTCTGCTATTTATACTTTGCTACTTTGTGCAATTTTTCCTCCAGCACTAGATTATGAGAAATCGATGGAATCTGTCTCGTCTAGGGGACACTGATTATCAGGCTTTCAATGCTTCAATATTTGGGTTTGTAGACACTAAGGGAATGCTCTCTTACTAAGAATGCCAATAAAAATCTGAATTTTTTATAGTATTTGTTTCAACCGCATGACCTTAAGTTAAGTTCAAACTACCAGCATCATAAAAGAAAAGTAATTTGCTCAAGGGTACGCCTAACAAAGTGCACAGATAACAGGCAAATTCAAAGCATTAGATAAAGCTACTAAATATCAAAAGATCAATAAAAAGACAAATCCTTTCCAATGGGCATGGCTTTTGCAAAATGTTCAGAAGAGGAATAGATTTTACACTGCAGAACACAGCGCACTCTCTCTATATTTAACCAAGTCCCCTATAAAGAAACAAACTAAGAGTTTTGACCCAGAGAGATCTGAGGGCTTCATGTTTTCTCTGAAACAAACCACAGTGTTTTATATTGAAATAATGCATTTACGGACACACGGACACAGTCACGTGCCAGCTAGGTACAGCTGCTGCCTAAGGATTTGCACAGTTTCAAGGCAAACACACTGACAATTTCACTGCAAAAAATCCCCAAGTTTCCTTTCCGTAGTTACCTCATTGTCCTGGTGTGTTGGCAAAGTCAGCTGATGCTGATCTTACCCTTCCTCCTCTCCTAGCTTCTCCTTTGCTTCTTTTGAATATCCTGCTCGCTTTTCCCCATTTCTCCTCCAAAATTTAATTTAATCTCCTCCCTCCTTCCAAATTTAATTTTCCTCCACTCCTACACATACAGAACACGCTGGAAAGCCTAATAGCCTGCATTTCCTATATACCCATATCTCCATCTTCCATGACCTTGGCATCCTTCTAAGTCGCTTTTTGCCTTTTAGCAACATTCCCTTCAAAACCTTCACATTTAGAAACATCCCCATCTCAACACGTGCTCTCCACATCTTTCACGCAGGCATTAACAAGACGTTTTTAAAAAGTAAAAGCTAGAGGTTTGCTGTCCTCTGGAAACACCCTCCCCAAAGTCACCTTGACCCACTGGTATGTCCTTCCCCCGTGACATTCCCATCAGTTATGCTTTGGTCTGTTTAACTTGCCATCATTCAAAGACTTCAACAGTGTTACTAGTGCCCAAGAAGAACACAGTACTTGGAGCAGAGGCACCGTAACTTTTCCTTGAAGTACACCATAGGGAATACCATAGGAAATCACCCCTGGGAATTCCATTATGCTTTCAGCTTGCAAAGGCAGAGTTATTGCTAGTAACTTTTCATTTGATTTACCTCAGCTCTCTGAATTACCATGCAACAGTTCCACTGGGTCACTAGTTATGTGGACAGATGAACAGAAAGGTGGTGTGCAAGAAGCACTGGAAGATGCAGTGTATCCTTAGCATCTGCAACCCCCCAAAAAACACAACTTTTTGGTAAATGGGTTCGTGTAGCATTCAAACCCACAATGAACCCATTCCCCCACATAACCCATAAGTCTCTGTAAGACTGATCTCCACCGATCAGACACATCTGCTTATAAAAGCAGGTGGCCATCACTCCCCAAATCACAGTAACTAATTCATTTTAATCTGCCTCCATATATGAACTGCTTATATTTTAAGAAGGCAAACGGCCAGGCTGCAGTTACCTTTGTTGATGTCCCTGGTTTCCCGTGGGATGAGGCTGTGGCCCGGGGCAGAGCCCGGCCCTGCGCGGAGCGGCAGGGCAGAGGTGCCCCCCAGGGCCCATCGCGGGCCCAAGAGCAGAGCTGCCCGCTGCCCAACGCAAGGGACCCATCTGGGACACGGATTTACTGCTGTGGCGCTTTTGGCTGGAAAAGGGAAAATTCGGAAGCAGGCTGCGACTAATAAACACACGTTATACAAGGTTGCACTTCTCACACGGGACCAACACGTATGTGTTAATGGTTAAAACCAGGATTCTGCTGCTGTGCAAGCTAAACATGTAGCCAAGTAACACATCAGGAGTAGCCCTGACTCTCTGATCTTCCAAGTAATCCTGGTACCCAGATGCTTTCCCTGCCTCAGATATCTCCGTTTCTGCAGGTTACATGAAGATGGGTATGGATTAACCAAGGAATTATATTCAAGTCTGGTCCTTTAGAAAGGCTACAGATTATTTACTGAAAATATGTCGGACTTTTATTCCAAAATATATTTATGCCTTAAAAGCTTTAATTAAGTCTCAAGATCCCACTTTGAGGTTAGGTATGTGTACGTTAGGTAGAAGATTCAAGGTGTGGAGGCAAGATAGCTTGTTCTAAGCCATATCATCAACCAAGGTCAGTCCAGACTAACGCCTTCCAGTCTAGACTCCTTTGTTTCTAATGCTTCTTTAACCAACAGCACAGGCAAGTTAGATGGTTCCTGGTGCTTAGGCAGAAGTGTGAAATGTAATTTACACCTCTTCTGTGCGAATGACAAGACTTTTATGTCTGAGAAACTCTTCTCAGGAAAACAATGCAATAAATCTGTACATGTTTTTGATAAAAGTTTCCTCTTCCACAAAATACATTCTCCAAGAAACTGAAACAACCAAATCATTATTCACCTTTCAGCTTCCATCACTGCTGTCCCTGGACTCATGCATTGGACCTGACTCCTCTCTCGGATAGCTTAAACCCACGAAGTATTTTCATTGGAGTAAATAGAGTTAAACTGTATACAGACAGAGCATCCTCCCATAATCTACAGTATTAAAGGAGGAATTATTTTTGGATCTTTCGCTACTCTGGGGGAATTCCTTAACCTGAATAGGATTTGATGGAATTTCAAATCTCTAATGATTGACTACAGAGACAAGCAACACATCTAACACCAAAAATCAAAACTACATCTCTGAAATCCTCTAAGGGGGAAAATAACCTCTCTGCTTTTTATATTCTGCAGCTAACTTTTACATTGCAGTGTAGCAGAGAACAAAGTGAACGCAGCAGGGCAGAGCACGCTATGATGTGAATCCATCAGTCCCTCTGTTGGGACACAGCCCTCCCTCCCACGACGCTGCGTGGCGGCCCTCGCTCAGCAGCTGCGCACAGGAAACACCTCGGAGCCCACGGGATCCTTCCACAGTGGGCACCGGCTCTTCCAACACGGCATATCCTTGCGTGGGCCCTCAGGGAGCGGGACACCTCCAACTGGGGGGCTTCTTGCACCTGATGTCCATAGCTGCCTATTCCCAGGTGTGTGTGTGGGGTGAAGCTCATCCCCATCCAGCTGAGGTCCCTCATTCACCGATGTCCTTCATGATGCACAAAACCATTTCGGACAGGGTTCTTTGCAGATTTCATTGTCATAATGTGCTAAATATACAATTGGCAGCAGCGACTAAAATTGAAGTAGAAAACCAAGAAGACAGTCATCGGACTTACTGACACACCAACAACTCGCTAAATATGTAAAGTAACCTTTTGGTTAAATGTTGGTGTGTGGAAGTTGCATGAAGTATCAGCACTGAGTGTGATTTATTGTGGATAAGGAAATTAGGAGGAAAGGTGTAGCAAAAGGACATATGTTCTTCAGGTCATCTGGGAAACAAGCATGCACTTATGAGCATGCACTTAAACGCTCTGCTTCAAGGTAACCAACATTTTGACTCGTGAGGAAGATAGAACAGCATTTATCAAAAATGCACCTTAAAAGGTGCAGAGAGGGCGAGAGAGCAGAGCACGAAGGCACCCGGGAGGGACAGACTGGTTCTCGGCCTGTCCGTCGTCGTGTGACAGATGCATTTAAGTCAGGGCTCTTTTCCCAGACCCATCTCTTGCACCGCCGAAGAAACCACTACAGACAAGAGACACCAGGTTTCTGCTCAAGCCTGACAGTGTTTCTCCCCTCTGCCAATTTCTCTCCCATGACAGTGGTGAGCAGAATACTTCGTTTCAGGCTACAAGAGCCGAGGATAGGAAATTGTTGATGATGTGCAATTGATGGGAGATCAGAAGTTGCCAAAAGCAAATGTTATCTGCCAAAAGTGGAACTTTATTCACTTCGATTCTCTTGCCCCAGGCACAGATTTGATCCCATCTGCCTAATTTCTTCTATTTTACTCCTCAAGGATAATTTTTCAACTTCTTAAACTGTCTGCTCTGTAGACCTTAAAAGCTGCAAACACTGGTTGCATCTTCAAAGCTATCTACCTTAAACAAAAAATAGAGGGGAGGCAGAGATAAGTGCATCCAGATGGCCCTGTAAGTCCTCTTACCTTCTGTAAGAAAGTTCAATTTAAAAAAAACCCTCAATCTTTACAGTTATTTTTCATAATAAGTAAAAAATCACAGATAACAACTCTGTGACGCTAGAACTGTACAAGAACATTGCTTATTTTGGAGAAATAATATGTGAAATTTCTTGGTTTACAACATTGAATTAAAATAACCAAAACAAAAGCCTAAAGACACCACCAAAACAAGCAAAAAAGGTCTTCCTACTAAATCAAAATGCCAGGAACAGGTGACAGAAAGCAGAAGTATTTCAGGACAGGAAGTTTTCTTCCCAAACTCTCGGAGTTTTCTTTCTAACCTCAATTTTTCACTTTAATGAGATAAGACTGAAAACCGAAATTAAAAAAAAATCATGAAATGAAAGTTGAGGATGCCATTCCCTAAAAAATAAAACAACTGCAAAAGATGATACTAACCCATCTTTTTATCGATTTTAATTTTGACATAAAATCATTACAAAAAGTAGCTTTATGAAATATTTCAAAATCATCCAACTCCCATTTTCAGCTCTGAAGAATTAGACTGGAAGCTTCCTAATCAGCTCTAATAAGCAATTTGGTTTTAAGTGGTACAAACGGAAGAGTGTAGTTATCAGGCTTCACACACAATAAAAACGTTGCGAGATAGTAGCGTTTTCTTTTTGACCTTACTTGCAGGAATTCCATCCATTTTTGGGGCAATTTTATACCTTCATTCTTGTAAATATGCCTTCTATTTACACAATCCACTCTCTTTAGCTTAAAAAATAAATTGCACAGGGGTATGATTTTAGAAATATAGAGTTATACTAACAGTAGGGCTCCCCCAGGACTTTCTTCTTCTCCCACAAAATGTAAAACATATCACATGTATCTGTTCTGGGTTACGCATGCCTTGAGACATGGATTAGAAATGATTTCCAGAAAGGAAAATGAGAGGTTGATCTCACCCTTGCAAAGCCTGTTTTTAAAGAAGTGCCCAGCAGTGTATTCTCAGATCTCCCCAAACATCTTTCCCACAGCATTTCAGTCTCCCACATAAAAACTCCTCTTGCAAACGATCCCAAAGGATACTGCCCAGCTGCTTTGCTAAGTGGTAACATGAAAGGAAGATAAGTTTTCAGAGCTGCCGAGGTCCTCCTAGAGTTTCCTGGTTCCTTCCCATCCCCTTTCTGCAAATAATGTTTGTAGTATTAAACTTCCACTTGAGCAGCCTACTTACATTGATGTGCAATTTCCAAATTATATAGCAACGGGCAAGGAACCGCTCATGAATTCAAAGCTAAGTGTGAGATCGCTGACTCGGACTCTTCTTGGATTCAAGGAGGATTTCCAGGGTCATACTTTGAGCAGGGTGCTGTTTCTCTAGCAACAGCCCCAGCAACAACCCCCTGCACCCCCTCCTTGCCAGTCCTTCCAAAGGGCCAACTTTCCTCTCAAGCATGGAAGGATCTCGCCAGTTAAAAATCTCAACATTTTTATACAAAATAATCCATAGGCTTCATTTAGTTAGTGGTCTATAGTTCCAAGTTGAGCTTGAACATTTGTTCACTATCTCATTTTCCTTTCCTATCCTGTGAACTGGATTCCCATCAGAGAAAAAAAGACCCAGAAATTTGACATAACTTGCTCAAGATGGCCCAGGCAGTATCCAACCCACTACACGTCAAAATGTAACTCTCAATACAAGCCACATATTTCAGAATGAACATTCATGTACTGGCTACTATTAATTTCCAGAGTATTCACACCTTGTAGCAGTTACTGCTACAGAATTTTTTTTTTTAAGTAGAATTTTAAGTAGAATTAAACCATACCATTAAAACCATTAAACCATTAAAATTCAACGCAAGCAGTAACATACACAAAGTGAACTACATAAAGTAGTAAGACTATGTTTCTGAATGCCCTTTCTTAGCATATCCCAATCCAGGCTTCATTCTTGGTATCAGCTAGATTGTACATTTCTACAGAATCCTGCACAAAACGGGCTTGAACTTCTTGAACTTCTTGCTTGAAAATCTTGAACTTCTGCCTTTAACTATAATCTAAAAATATTTAGCCTGTGACATTAGCACAAAGTGTCAATATTTCAGAAATCGATTTCTGATGTCAACAATGCAACTAGAATAGCATTGTTTCCAACCTTTTAGTGCCAACGCCAACACTCAATTTCATGAGTCTACAAAGTAAATCCTCCACAAACACAAATTAATCCAAGTACTGGTGCTTTACTATTCTATTTTCCATGTTTTTGCGTGAAAGTTAAAGCACAGTGTGACTGGGGGTAAGTGGTAAGTAGAATCTGTGCAGGCTCAGGCACCATTTCATGACTTCATATAAAAGCAAAAGCTGATTTTAAAATTCATATGTGGTTATTTGTGCTGTTCGACACATGAACAAATGGTCATTTAAAGAGGTAAAGTTAATTAACCAACTGGTCAGGAAAAAAGCAATAGTTTACTCTGGATTTTCTAAAGCTACTAAGTTGAGAATCCTTTCTGAGCAGCTACATTAAAAGAGCAAATTTTAATAAGTCTTCAGTGATGGCTGTAGCTCGCTGCAGGATAAGGATGCTTTGGCATCCACATTGCCTAGATGAGCATGTACCCTGTTGGAAAGGCAGCTTTTAATCCAAGCAGCGGCCTTGCAAGCAAAAAGCAGCATCTGTGCGGGTGCACGCACGCACGCGTTCGGAGTCTGTCACGATCTGCTCTGGCAACACCCGTGTTTCACAACGAGGTTTCAGTGCTTTGGGGAAGGCAAACGCCTTAATGGACCGGAGCTTTCAACTTCCGGCCTTGCCGTGGTGTCCTGGTGGGAAACCCGTCTCCGGCTCTGCCTCCATGGCACCGACGCCGTTGTCACGGCAACGGGCAGGGGCGGCCCGACGGATCCAGCCGCCACGAGGGCCGGTTCAGTTGAGCCGCTCACTGACAGCCGTGGTCCGACCGGCAGGTTCGGCCTCCAAGAGAAGGGGCCTTTTGGGGCTGGGGTGGCTTCAGCGCAGGCGTCACCCCACACCACCGGCTGATACCGCGGAGAGAACCCGCATCTTCTCCAGATCAAACAGAATCAGCATTTTCACTTCAACAACGGTTCACGGCTTCATTTACAGACCGCTACGGTCAGTGGCAGAGCTGAACACAGTGAATTGTGTTTCTGTACGATGCTCAGAATCACTATGGAGTTCTTATAGCCCATTTACCTTTTATTTGACAATGAATTTCAAAAGTTATTTTTCATGCAGTTGTTTCTTAATGTGCAGCAGTAATTAATTTCCTCTGCGTTGTCTAACAGTTTCCTAACGTGCTAGAAAAGCTAGAGCCTGTTACAATACACAGGATGAGCTGTTTTACTTCCTCAAAAATCTATGGCACACAGATAAAAATATTTCTGCTTTGATATTTCAAGGATCAAGGAGGACAAGATTAACATTTCTGTTCTCTCTTCCTTGTTCCAGCCAATTCTGTTGAATATTTGGAAGGTTTCAGGAACTTCTGAGTAGACACCACATTTCAGCTTAAAGGTGCACAGGAAGGTCTCATTACTTGCTGACATCAGTGTGAATGAAGGGGCAATCCTTCTGCTTTATCTCCCTCCAGTCCCTTTATCCTGACAAAATAACCCACCAGGAACATGGCATGGGAGGAGGCACATGCCACACTTAAAAAGTTAAAACTTCTCTCCTTAGAACCATCTCTAGAAAATAAAACAGCAATCAGCCATTTACCCTTCCACAGCTCTGCTTTCTATGAAATGCATGTGCCCAAGTCCTCAAACCACTTCCACACAAACAGCTGCACTGCTAGAAACATGCACGTCTCACAAAAATCTGCAGTGTGGATTTAGTATATGCAGCTTACTATCTCCTGTCTGCCATAGCTGCATACTTCTCCTGCTCTCCAGTCTCCCCAGGAGTGTGGATAATTCTGAATTTTCTCCATCCCTTTCTGTAAATATACTTTGTTCCTTTTTTTCTGCTCACATATCCTCTCTGCCTTTTACTGCTGCACTTTCATTCTACCCATTCTTTTCTTTGCCCTACAAATCTTAACTTCTTTAAATTTCTATTTCTCTCAAAATCTCTTTTTTTTCCTTCATACCAACCCTGCCTTCTCCCCCCTCAGTAAAATGTGTCTTTGCCTCCTCTCTCCACACAGTGAATTCCTCCTTCCCCTTCCACTGCACACAACTCCGGGGCAAGGCGCGGGCGAGTGGAGGGTATAGGCGCTCGCCCTGGGGAAGAGGCCGCTCCCGGAGCGTCTCCGGCATCGGAGCATCACAAGCAGCCGGAAAACAGCTCTCCCCGGCTGCATGGGAAATGCTTTGATTGTGATCGACTCCTCTCCCCAGGCAGAGCATCAAAGCACGAATCAGGGCTTCGCTCAGGATTCGGATTTGGTTGCGTGAGCCAGAACAATAGCAGAGATGCTAGGATAGGCTCCGTAATGGCTTCTATTTTAACTTCTGCCTTTATGTTTTGCGGGCTGCCTGTCGCTTGGCATTACTACCACGCCTGCTGACCAGTGATGTGTTTGTTTGCTTGTTCTGGGTGCTTTTGTGTGGTTGTATGCCTTCATGGATTCCTCTAATGCCTTCGCTGCAAGCTGTCTGGGGCAGGGTGATCCCTTCACTGTTTGCACAGCCCAGGTCGGTGGGGCAAATGCCTCTTCAGGGCTCTGCTAACATGCAGCATCCAAACCTTGGGTCTGGTCGCAGAACAGGAAGGATCCTTCTGGCGGGAAGTCAGACTTTTCCTCAGCGCCCAGAGCCTTCCTAGTGCCTGGAACTGGATAGAGCAAAGCAGCGAAATGGGCAGGATATGTGCAAGGAGGGAGTTGAAACAGTGCCCAAGCGAATGGAAAGTATCCAGATGGCTGCAGTAACTCACACGATGGGAGTCAAATCAAAACAAAATGAAAACAAAACCATATGCCATGTACCCTTCGCTCTCTTGCTCTCTTTCTCTCTCTAGCTGTTGCCCCGGGTGTTTCTATCAGTGCGGATAATTATACGTTCCTCAGCTATATGTACGTCATGAATAACAATAACCTCTCTTTTAACATTAGAGATTATGGATTACTATTTTTCATTTAACAATGAACCACAAAATTATACTTCATGTAAGGGTCAAGTAAGTATAAGGCTCTACAAGGGAAGTTATATTTCTTTATTAAATCCTTTTTATCTGGTACACTATATTTAGAAAAGAGAATATTAACTTTACATGTCTATGTTGCTATATGCTATAGAAATATCTACTCACAACCTGCTTGTATCTCAGGGGGAGTATTCAAAAGCATCATGGCAGTGGCAGCATCAATGTCAGGATCTGGAAAAATCAACCAATAAATACATTATTTACAACTGGGCTAGTCTTTTTGACCCCCTTCCTAAACTATAGATTCCACCAAATCTTTGCAGTGTAGAGGTATAAAGAGGTCATTATTCTGAGGGCTCTTTGATCGCACTTTGGATCTTCCCCCAAACCTGAACATGATCCCAATATTGCTGCTAAGTAGAGCAAACTGATGAATACGTCACCGAACTGCCCTTGTGTGTGCATGGCACCTTCCCTGGGAGCTTCCCAAACACGCTATTTAATTCTGCTGAAGAGTATTTAGATTTCATAACAATCTGTGAAAGCAGATGCAACATCACAGCTCCGAACGAACACACCGGGATGAGCTAGGACCGAACGGGAAAGCACAGATTGCATCTGTGAACTGAATACGAAAGATGACGCTTGGCCATTCGCCTTCGTCAATGAGGATTTCGGGGATGATTCAGAACGCGCTGGAAGCAAAACTGCTGCTGCTGGGGGAAAGACTCAAGGCTTGTGCTTCACAGGAGCACCGGCTTTATTTGCATCCTCAGCCAGGGCCACTTTATTTGAGCAAGAATCCTCAGCCGGCCGCTGCTGTTCTTAGACCGGCTTTTGGGCTCCATCACGAGCAGTCTGTTGACAGATGGCAACTCACAGCGACAGAACGGGATATGACCCTCCTATGACTGTATTCCCTGTATTCCCCATGGCAGCGCGGCCGCCACGGCAACGAGGCAGCCATGACGAGGGCCAACAACCCGCCAGGCCCGGGATGCGCTCAAGGGAACGTCTGCTCCCGGAGCGCGCGGCCCTGTGCCGCACCTCAACAAGGAAATGGAGGGCGCTACGCGACGGACATGACGCGACGGACACGGACGCAACGCGACGGACACAGCATGATGGACACAGCGTGATGGACACGACGTGACGGACACAACATGACAGACGCAACATGACGGACACAACGTGACGGACACGGACACAACGTGACGGACGTGACATGACGGACACGATGTGATGGACATGACGCAACGGACACTACGCGAGGGACACGACACGATGGACGTGACGCGACGCGACGCGACGCAGGCCCTCGCGAAACCGCAGGCCCTGCCCAGCAGAACCACTATGGGGCACAGGCACCGGCCTTTGCTTTTGTTTCCCTCACCTTGTCCACATTTCATGTTGAATCACATGCCTCAAAATTCAATTTAGTGCTAATAGTTTTATGACACTTTGGTGATTATGGGAGAAAATTATTTTTCACTGTTTTTAAAAAATTCGATTTTGTGCTTTTAGATGTTTGAATCTATTTCCAAGAGAGCAATGTGATGCAGTACAAAGCCCTACAACTTATTAGCAATATAAATGATGTAGAGAGAAGATATTTAATATCTGCTTAAGCAAAATGTAAACTGACTTGACCCTTAAAGACTTTTTATTTTCTACGTCTCTACCATCTTTCTGTAAATAGCTGTAGACACATTTTTAATGTGAATAGCCTATCACTTAATTGCTGAGATAGGAAATAAAGCAGCAGCAGAACAGTGTATAACTGGAGCCAGCGTACAGGAGGCGCCCTTATAATCAAAGGTGCACGTGCTGAAAAGCTGCCGGTAGATGTTGGCAGCTGGAAAAGGGTCTTTCCTGGCTTAGGTTCACTCTCAACTCCGAGGATGCACCAAAAGCGTAACAGCTGCTGGAAGTGGTTATATCCAAAGTGCCATTTCCCAAGAGCTGAACTTCCGAACGTGTGAACTTTGCAGGACTGGGTCCAAACACCACAAAGCAAACATTTGCCTTCAGCCAAACCGAAAACATGTCACTGCAGTATAATGCATCTATGTTAAAAGCTAAACATAAAACAAAGAAGCTCAAGAAAATAAAGCCAAGACAAATCAGAATTTCCCCAGTTCCTTTGTACCACATTTTTTTTAAAGAAATGGAAGTTGGATTTACAAAATGATATAGGTGCAACCAGTTAATCTTGAAGGGCTGTTCTTAGTCTTTGGATCAGTAGCAGTACAAGTGTGTTTTTGTAATGCCTTTGTGACACTAAGATGAGCTGTTTACAACATGCATGACCACACTTACAGCAGCTATTATCCAAAGCACAACCACGATTCAAGTCTGTCTGCACCTGCTATACTGTCTGTCTTGTATATATCCATATATTCTCAAGGAAACCAGGCAGCTTTCATCCCACTGCAGCTCTGTAGGGGAAAGGGGGCTTGGGGACAGGCACCCAGCAGATATTGGCAGGATACAGCATAACCCAGCCTGGGTGTTGGGCAGAGAGAAGCAAAAGGAGCAGCTGGCTGAACAAGACAAGGCCCCGGCAACACAAGGGCAAGAGCACTTGCTCAAAGACACTGTCTGTGGCAGCTGAGGCCGAAGAAAAGTGACAAGGTCGATCACGGCACTCAGGAGACTGTAGGAAGAGCTGCAGTAGTAACGCCAGAGGGGGAACTGCAGGTAGGTTTGCTCTGTGCATTCTTGGCCACAGTCTGAAGGTGCTGAGTTCTAGAAGGACATCAAGAAGGGCAGCTGTGAGGAGCTGCACCAAAGACAGACAAACGAAGGGTACCTTCTCATGGATGGGTGTTTCCTGCCTAGACCCTTGGCACCTGACAGAGCCCATGTTCTCCTGGCCTCTTCCTCAGCTGAGGTCTTCATAAGATCTCTTCCTCTCATTTCCAGCAGTTGTGGTTGACCTTGAGATGCAGCCTTGGCAGCACAGCAGGACACCTCCTACCTGCTCATCTGTATTTGTGAAACTCAGGAAGTTCATAAGTGAGATCTCTATCCTGGCTGAAGCGATTGTGATCTACCCAAAGGCTTCCAAAGTTATTAATAGAAGGTGGTTAGACTGTGGAAAATGATTGCAGAAATACCCTTTCCTAGGAGACCAGGCTAAAAATGCCTACATTCAAAGTTTGGGGATGTAAAAAATTAATACAATTTTAAATTGATACATTTTGGTCTCTGTTACTTCAAAACAGAATTGGCAAGATGACTGCATACACAATCTGTACTTTCATGCTTTGCAAGTAGGAAGTAGCAGAGGCCTCATTCTGCCAGTCAAAAAGGACAGTAAGGAACAAAGAAGATGAAGATTCTCATGTATTTTGCGAGAAAAGAGTAAATCAAAGTCTTAAATGGGCAATGTCAGAAGATAGCGACAAAAAACCCTACGAGCAGCCACATCTCTCCTGAGCAGACACTTGCTGTCTATGTAATCAGTGCTTCACTCTGCAATCTGAAGGTGAAGTACTTGGTGCCCCATCCACCAAGAGCCCTTTATGGAGTATCGGAAAGGGACCGATGGAGTATCGGCCCGATGGAGTATGGAGTATCGGCAAGAGACCACGTGCAATTACAGGAACTCAGAAAAAAGCATGAAGACAAACAGCCCAAAGGGATTCAAAATCAACATGCAGCAGGAATGCTTCACACTGCTCCAGGAATGGGTCAGGTCGGTCGAAGTCACCTATTATTTTCTCTAGCATAGCATTCAAGAGCAAAACTTGCTCTGAAGAAGAAAATACCAGAAAAACTGCAATTCTCAAATCTCAAGGCAACTTTGATGTGTTTTAGGTAGAATACTGCTATATTTTATATTCAAGATCTAGTTCAGCAAAGTGTTCAAAAGTGAACACCAAACCTGTAAGCAGTAACTAGTTCTATTTTGGAGGAAGTAAACTAAAATTCAATGTTTTCATGGCATTATGTTCTAATGCACTTTTTCAATACATGTTTGGATGCAAATTTCATATTACCAGTATAGATTAGAACATGTTCTGCACAGACATGTTAAGTGGTGAAGTAACATTTTAAGAAGTGAAGAAATCTTTTGGCATGAGATTATATGCCAAAACACAGGTTAACCCTCAAGTAATAGACTGTTTATTCTAAAAGTTATAAAGAAAAACAAACCCTAAAGTCCCTGAGAATGCTGGATCTCACATGTGCCCATTTATGAAATTTGTAAGCTCTGATTTTAGCTAATTTCAAAGTGAGAGGAAGTATCCTATAATAATTAATATTAGTTCTTTATTTTAGTATTTTAATTCCAAAATCTGATTTGATTTGATCTCACCAAATGCTTCACATCTCACTGAATGCTAGGGTGTATTTTTACAGTTATAATATATGGTTTTTAAGAAAACAGAAGCTGAACCAGCTCAAGCAACTATGGTCTGAATCTTCAAGCTTAGATGCCTAGAGGGAGGCACTTAAATGCATATTTAGGTACTACTAAAATGTTATTGCCAACTGACGTAAAAAATACAGTTAGTAAATAAGCTACACCATCTGTACACCACCATCATTGGCATGTTATCTCATCACAAAGGAATTTATGAGATCTTCTTTAAACTTAAGTTACTACATCTAAAATAGAGCTTTGTAAAACATAATTCATGTTACCGTTCAGTGTTGTACCTTTGAACCTGCATCATTAAGACATCAGCATCCTCCACCTCCTTTCTTGCAGTTAAACTCTTCTTCTCTAGATGGGATGTATAATATTTACTACCACCGTATTCTAAGCATAAATATCCACTTTATTCCTTCTCTACAAAATCAACCTCTCTGTTCCCTGCCTCAACACCCTCACCCTACATACCTGCTTCCTACCTACACAGTTGTTGTGGTATGATTTTTTTTTTTTTTGGTATTTTTAGCTTTTATCAGTAGGGAAGTATTGCAAAAATACTCTCAGTTTTCCACCTTTTACTTTTGGGCTTATTAAATTCCATCAGCACAACCAGCAGCTCGTCTCTGTTTAACTTATCTGTTAATGGATGTGCCTTTTCTCTTCCCACGTCATGGTGCTGAGCCTTGGTATGAGTCATTAGGTCAAAGACAGAGAAAATATTTCATACAGTGAAGGGGTTTTCTTCCTCTCTCCTTCCTTCCTTCCTTCCTTCCTTCCTTCCTTCCTTCCTTCCTTCCTTCCTTCCTTCCTTCCTTCCTTCCT
>JAVCKT010028003.1:25463-42915 GCA_032273925.1 Rhynchotus rufescens | reverse complement strand
CGGCGGGGCCCGGCGGGGCGCTCCGGCCTGACCCGTTGTCGCGCAGGGCCGCGTGAGGACCAAGACGGTGAAGAAGGCGGCGCGCGTCATCATCGAGAAGTACTACACGCGCCTGGGCAACGACTTCCACACCAACAAGCGCGTCTGCGAGGAGATCGCCATCATCCCCAGCAAGAAGCTGCGCAACAAGATCGCGGGGTGAGCGGCGGCGCCGCGGGGCGGCACCCGTGGGGTGGGGCCCGTGGGGTGGGGCCTGTGGGAATGCTCCGTGGGACGTGACCCGTGGGATGTGTCCCGTGGGGTGTGACCCGTGGGAATGCCCACTGGGATATGGGGAAGGGGACCCCACACATGTCCTGTGGGACGTGACCCGTGGAAATGCCCCCTGGGATGTGTCCTGTGGGGTGTGTCCCGTGGGAATGCTCCATGGGACGTGTCCTGTGGGACGTGACCCGTGGAAATGCCACCTGGGACGTCACCCATGGGACGTGTCCCGTGGGAATGCCCACTGGGATGTGACCCCCTGGGACGTGTCCTGTGGGACGTGACCCGTGGGAATGCCCCCTGGGACGTGTCCCGTGGGAATGCCCACTGGGATCTGACCCACGGGACACGTCCTGTGGGACGTGGGACATGCCCTGTGGGATGTGTCCCGTGGGGTGTGACCCGTGGAAATGCCCACTGGGACGTCACCCATGGGGCGTGTCCCGTGGGAATGCCCACTGGGATATGGGGAAGGGGACCCACGGGACATGTCCTATGGGACGTGTCCCATGGAAATGCCATGTGGGACATGCCCTGTGGGATGTGTCCTGTGGGATGCGACCCGTGGAAATGCCCCCTGGGACACGTCCCATGGGACCCGTCTCGTGGGACGTGTCCTGTAGGACATGATCCCTAGGATGTTTTTCCGTGGGATGTATGCCCTGGAAATGCCCTTTGGGACAGGTGCTATGGAAATGCCCCGTGGAATGTGACCCGTGTTCCGTCGGGATGTCCCGCGGGAAGGCTCGTGCTGCCCCCTGCGTTCGAAAGTGATCGCGGTCTCGCCCGTGACCCGGTCATTGATAGCGCAGGGAGAGCGACCGGCGGGAGCGTTTCCCGTGTGTGGCGGCGGCGCCTCCATCCCCGCCAGACCCTGGTGCTCCCGGACACGGCCGTGGCGCCGACGCGGCCGGGACGTCACCCCCGCCTGCCGGGAGGGTCCCCGGGGCCGGGCGGAGCGCGCGGCGCCTCGGAGGGCCGGGGGGAGGCGGGAGGCCGGCCCGGTGCACGCTCTGCTCGCCCCGCAGCTATGTCACCCACCTGATGAAGCGCATCCAGAGGGGCCCCGTCAGAGGCATCTCCATCAAGCTGCAGGAGGAGGAGCGGGAGAGGAGGGATAACTACGTCCCGGAGGTGAGGGCTGCCTGTGCGCGGGGGCTCCCGTGGGTGTCTGGTGGCACACGCTGAGCCTGTGGCGTCTGCCCGGCCTCCTGCTTCGCGCTCTCAGGAGGAGCCCACCTGTAAAAAACACCTAGATAGGGAAATTCTTCCTTACTGGTCCCTTAACTCTTGCAAAACCTCTGTTCTGAGCGGGTATAAGGGAGGATTTGGGCTGAATGGGAGTATGGAGCTGGGTTTTGGGCTCATATCTGAGGCATTCCCAGCTTTTCCTCAAGGAATTTTGCCATGAGGGTTGGCGAGAGCACTTGCCTTCTTGTGTGTTGCCTTCACCCTGCATTCGAAAGTGATCGCGGTCTGGTGCGTGACCTGGTCATTGATAGTGCAGGAAGAGCAGCTCGGAAGCGTTTCCCGTGTTTGGTGGGTGTGCGGCCGTCCCTTCCAAACCCTGGAGCTTTCGCACACGCTGCTGCCGCCCGTCCTGCCCTGCCCTGTCCCCTGCTCGGCCTCGGGTACAGCCGTTGTCCTGTGCACGGGGAGAAACGGCTGCTCCCAAGCTCTGCTCTTCAACCCTTGCACATCACCAGTGCTGGGGACTGTCTCTGTGGCACCTCGTTTCAGCGATGACCAAATCCTGCCTCTGGGAAGAACAGTTAGGATGCCAGGAATGTTGCAGCAGCTTGTGAGGTGTTGTCCTCCCCTCTTGGAGCTCGCCCTCGCTGCTTCGTCTTGGTCGTGCTGAGCCAGGCTGGAGCGAAGCTGCTCCCTAGGGACCAGGCAGAGCGCTAGGCCGGAGCTGCTGGCTCCTGGCTCCCGAGGAAGCAGTTCCATCTGAAGCAGTTCCGTCTGATGCTCCGCTTGCAGGGGTCTTCCAGCTGGTGCTGGAGTTCTTGGTCTGGGACTTGTCGGGATGGGGATGAGGATGGGGATGGGTGGCAGTGTGGATGGGGCTCTGCTCTGCGTGGCGCTTCATCTCTCTGCCGTCCCCAGGTCTCCGCGCTCGACCAGGAGATCATTGAGGTGGACCCTGACACCAAGGAGATGCTGAAGCTTCTGGTGAGTGTAGCCATCCTCCTGCAGATGCGGGCGGCTTCTGCCTTGGGTAGCCCTGCCGAGGCTGCCAGTGGTGCTCCGGCAGTGCCACGCGTGCAGAGAGGGGCTTGATAACCTAGGTTAAAGATGGGAATGTTCCTGACAAAGGAGTAGGCCGGGCAGTTGGTCCCTGTGCTCAAAGGGACAAGGAGGCCGAGCCCCGTTGGCTTCAGGGGGCCCGTGGGGCTTCAAGCTGGGGCTTGAAACACTGGAAAAGGGGAGCACTTGTGTTCCCCTGCATCAGAAACCTGCTGTGTTTCCTGAGAAACCTCACGTGGTGCCACGTCTGAGATATGGATCCTCGTTCCCTTGCTGCTCCGCTGGGGAGAGACAGGGTGGGCGGTGCTGAGTGACCCTTCCCCTTCTCTCTTCCAGGACTTCGGCAGCCTGTCCAACCTGCAGGTCACACAGCCCACGGTGGGGATGAACTTCAAAACACCCCGAGGAGCCCTCTGAGGCTGTCCCTCTGTGTCACTTTTTTTCCAATAAACAAGGGAAACCAGTTGGGCCTGCTCGTCCTTTCCCAGGCTGCTTGCACGTGGATGGGGACGGCTGATCCTTGTGGGTTACTGGCTTCCTGGGACCCTCTCCAAGGCTTTGAGGCTGGCAGTTCTCACAGAATCACAGAATGGTTAAGGTTGGAAGGGACCTCTAGGGATCACCTAGTCCAACCTTCCTGCTCCAGCAGGGACACCCAGAGCACGGGGCACCCGGTCGCATCCAGGCGGGTTTTGAAGACCTCCAGAGAAGGAGATTTCACAGCCTCCCTGGGCAGCCTTTCAGCCTTCTCTTCTCCAAGCTGAACAGGCCCAACTCAGTCTCTCTCATGAGAGATGTTCCAATCCCTTAGTCATCTTTGTCGCTGTCCCCTGGACCTTCTCTAGGAGCTCCACGTCCCTCTCACACTGGGGAGCCCAGCACTGCACACAGTACTCCAGGTGCGGCCTCACCAGGGCTGAGTAGAGGGGCAGAATCACCTCCCTTGGCCTGCTGGCAACGTCCTCCTGATGTAGCCAGGATCCCATTGGCCTTCTTGGCCACGAGGTCCCTGCTGCCTCATGGTTAACTTAGTGTCAACCAGTACTCCCAGGTCCTTCTCCTTGGAGCTGCTCTCCAGCAGGTCAGCCCCTAATCTGTACTGGTGTCTGGGGTTATTCCTGCCCAGGGACAGGACCCTGCACTTGTCCTTGTTGAACCCCATGAGGTTCCTCTGTGCCCAACTCTGCAGCCTGTCCAGGTCCCTCTGGATGGCAGCACAGCCCTCTGGAGTGTTGGCCACTCCACCCAGGTTGGGATCATCCACAAACTTGCTCAGGGAGTTTTCCCAGGCTTTCCGGCTGCTCGCACAGGGGTGGCGGAGCAGCCGCGAGAGGGCGAGGGTGGTGTCCACACGGGCGAGCTCCAGCACCGGGCGCCCGCTGCTCCGTGACCGCGCCGGGTCTCCCAGCTGCACCCGGCATTTCTGCCTCCTTCCCTCCCTTTTCTAATCGGGATTGGCCCCTGTGCGAACAGGCAGTGACACTTCCATGCGTCCTAAAACTTACTGCTCACAGCCACCGGAGAGGCAACTCCCTCATACAAACAAGGAGGCAAAGGCTTTGCTCCTCTTTAAGACAATGGTCTTTATTTAAGTTCCCCATGGAATTTATTTCAATTTCTAAAGAAGAAACCTTTCAGCAAGCAGAGACAGGTATGTAAATACACGTTAAGGATAAGCCAAGCACGGATCATTCCTAAATCCCCAAGTGCTCCAGAGATTTAACGTGGAATTTCCAGGTCAATTCCACCGATCTCTTCACTGTCTAACCAAAACTCAGTAAGTACATAGACCGAGAGCGCAAATAACCATCCCGCTGAAGAACAGAGAGAACAAGTAGGTAGCTAGAAGTCTAACTGTGGGTTGTTAACGGAGTGGAGCCCCACGTGCCCGGTAACAATCTGGCAGAGCTGAATCGAGTTCTTATTGGGAACCATCCACCTGTTACTTATCATTTTCTCTTATTTTTCACACCAGAGCGAATGTTGGTGTCGTTCTGGATCCAGTAGGCTGCGTATCCCGAGGTGCCAGGAGTGAAATCGCGTAGCTCCCCGGCGTATTTCTTCATGTCGCGAGCAGCGGGGTAGCCTGCAAGCAGAAAGGGCCAGTCCCATCCCGGGAAGCCTGAGCTGCTCTTGGTAGACAAAACAAGGAAGGAAGGGGGGAAAAAAGCTCTGCGGGGAGGGAGTGACTGCAGCTGCAGTGGCCGTGGCTGTTTTTGCTCTGGAACTTTCTAAGGGTTGGACATAGATTCCAGGTAACACCTGGGAAAAATTGGGTTCTAAGATTTACTAGCTGGAAAGTTTTAAACTACATCAACCTCTTATATGTAGAGCGATTACTGCAGCACCACTATTTGCGGTGCAGAGGTATCGAAACCAAGAGTGTTACACTTGTTAAATGAAGCCCATAGCCTGGGGTGAATATGGGCTCTGCTTCATCAGCATCCCCTGGCACTTTGGGGCATATTTTCTACCTGAACACCTACCCATGCTAAGCTTTACCTGTCACCATGTTATTCACCGGGTACTCCTGAAGCGCGTGGTATGCGAATTCCCCCTGGCTTGTTTCTCTGGAATCTGGCTTTCCTTCACCGCTGTTTTGGGGGAGAAGAGCCGGACGTGCCGTTCCCAGCGGCACGCGGGGACCGGCCGCGCCAGCAGCCTGGGCGCCAGAGGAGAGCCCGGCTCCCTCCCACCACGCAGCCGGGCCACGACACAGGCCCTGCACGTGGCCGGAAAATACCTTTCAGGCGGATCTAGTGCACCTTCCGCCTCCTGCTCGCTGTCCTTCCTCCCCATCGCTGGTTCCTCGAGTAGACTTTTGCTGCACGGTGACTATCGACACAGAGTTAAATCAAAATTGTGCTCTTGGTGCCGCCACGCAGTGTGCCAGGACAGCAAGGGCATGTTTGTGGCACAGCAGGGATGTTGTCTTTATACATTTCAGGGGTTCCTGAGGGGGTTTGATTCAAACTATTATCTTTTTTAATGGTCAGCACCACCTGTATGTACTTTCTCATCTTACCTTCTCCACAAGGGAGTCATCCATCTGCTCCCAAATAAAACTACCGATTTTTCTTCTGATTTCTGCCATGAACAAAAGCAAATGAAGGTAAAAGCACTAGTGATACTGCCCCTGCCCCGACCTGCAGAAGCAGTTGCTAATGCACCCAGGAACACCGGCAGAAGCTCTCTGAATGGCATTGCTCACTTATGCAATGTAATAAGCTGGCCATTCATTTCTTTACCCCCAGCAGGAGATCATCCCCGCTCAGAGCAGCACTAAGTGGAGCCTGATGTTAGTTTTGCATGCCCCCAAATGTCTGTGTTTATGGAGAATAACACAGCACAGAGCAAAAGCCAGCTCTCCTCCCTAACCTTCTTGCAAGCAAGCAGGTGGCAGAATGAAGTGACCCAGCGCTACCGACTGTTTCATTTCCGAGCTGGTATTTGCCCATGCGGAGAGATAACAAGAGTGAAAAACCGTCGCTCTGCCGTCCAAGTAATCTTGGCTCTCATGTACTCTGGAAGAGAGAGGAAAAAAAAAAGACATCTGGTTTCTAAAGGTAAGCCTGGAAAAAAAAAAAAAAAAGAAAAGCAAAACATAGTTATCTTGGGCAGTGATTAATCGGGAAGGACAAGGCTAGCTGGCAGCTTCAGCTAAGGCGTGATGATGTCTGCCCTGTAGCACGTAAAGAAACGCGGGTATTTCCTAGCTCTGAGGCTCATCTCGAGGTTCAGCTGCCTGGCACAGGCTTAGCACGGCCTGGAGGACGAGCCCGGGGACCAGGTAAGCGCTGTTCTGCAACCCACAACCGCGATGTTTCGGAGCTCGGGGGAATAGTGAAATATGGAATATTTAAAATTTTGCATAGCCATAGAAAAGGCTTCTGCCCCTCAAGTGGCAGCCTATGACCCACAGCCCAGCAGGATGGGCGAGGGTTTTTGCGGCTCATGGAAAATCATTATTGGGGGATCCTTTCCCCTGCCACAGCCAGCACCGGTGACTGAAGGACTAGAAAATCTAAGCCAGCATGAAGCCATGGTGTGTTGAGCCCCCTGCTTATTGCAGCCTTTAGGAGACCAGGTGCAGGGCAGCAGGAGGAACCTGCACGTGGCCGTTCCCACAGGGGCATCTCCACAATATTAAATATACACATATACATTTTTAGTTTTCAATTCTCCTGCAAAACATCACGTTTTAATCAAAAAAGCAGGAAAAAAGACCGGCAATTTAGCGCTTTTCCAGCTTGTATAGAGGCTTTTTTTTTAATTAAATCTTGACTTATTAAAGGAGTTAATCTGGGGGGAGGGGTTATTTCCTTATTTATCCTTCCTTATTTACACTGCGGCCCCAGGGGTGACGCCAGCTCGGTTTTGAGCCCCAAGTTTTGTTCAAAGTTGGTCAAAAGGCGAAAACGGTGGGATTACCTGAGTGCACCACAAGGGCTGGGCTACGTTTGGGGACTAATTTAGTCCACTGCAAGGGCTTAGGTGTGTTAGGGGATTATTTTAGTGCACCGCAAGGGCTGAGGTGCGTTTAGGCGCTCGGCTCGGCGCGGAGGGCCGGCCCCAAGGTTAAGGACAGCGGGATGGTGGTGGCGGTAGCGGCGCTTCCTCCCGCACGGTTTTATCAGCGCCCTCCTGCTCCGCTTCCCACGCCAAACCGGCAGCAAGTTGGATCCGACCGGCTGAATTTTTCCTGCTGGGAAGTGCTGAGCGGAGCTACCGGCATTAGCGCTGGCTCGGGCTGCCTGTGGCAGAACCCCCCACCCCAGACCCATGTGAAAAAATGTCACCTTGGTTTTTAGTGGGGGAAAAAACGCGGTTTTACAAAGGCTGTTGAGGGCAGAGGGGGAAAGGGAGAGCCTGAGCGCTGCGGGATGGCGGCGGGCGGCTACCTCCTTGTGTCGGGGTGCGCGGCGTCGCTGCTGAAGAGGAAATGGGCGTCCTCGCGCCGGGCCAGCGTCCCCCCCTCGGCCTCTGCGGCAGAGAGCGGTGTGAGGCCGGGGTGGCCGCTCTGTGTCCCCCCCGGCCTCCCTTTGCGAAATGGCGGCGTGCGGCCGTGCCCCGTCCCTTCTGTGGGGCTGTGCCCTCCGCCCCGAGGGGGCTCTGCCCCACGGCTCTGTCCCTGAGGTGGGTCACCGAGCCCCCCCAAAACGCCACGTCGGCGCCGGGCTGCCCTCACCCCACAGCTCCCGCAGGCGCGGGCTGACGCTGCGGGAGAACCAGGCGCGGCGGCCGCCGAACATGGCGGCAGCGCTGAGGCAACGGGCCCTGCTGGGCGGGAAAGGCCCCGGCGCCCTGCTGGGCACCAACCCCCCCAAACCTGCCCCAAATCCCCCCGTTTTCGTGGCTCTCGCCCTGGTATCCCAACCCCTCCCGCCATGAAACCAGCAGGGATAGTCGTAAATCAAACACCGAGACGCCGGGCGTGCGAGCGGGGCTGTAAAGGTGTTTGGAAGCAGCGCGTCACGGACCCGCGTTAGGTTTCGGTGGAAATCACCCGCAGCGGGTGGCTGTTCTCCCCGGCCTCGTTGAGGCACGGGCAGAAGTAGGGGTAGAGCGTCTCCGCGAACGTGTCCCTGAACGTGTAGATGTGCGACATGGCGTGAGCCTCGTAGAAGGACACCTGCCCGCCCTCGTAGTCCAGGAACACGCCGATCCTGGTGATGGGCGCCCGCAGGAGCAGCCCTTTGGCGGGCACGTCCAGCACTTTAAGCTCGCGCCCGTTTCTCAACATGATGACCCAGTAGCCTTCCCTGGGCGAGAGCAGGCGCCTCTTCTTGCGGTTGACGGAGCCTTTCACCACCCCCAGCGTCCACTTGGGCTTCTTCTCCACCTCGACCTCCCAGTAGTGTCTCCCGGCGGTGAAGCCTTGTGCCCCCAGCACCGCGATGCTGGCGTCGAACCTCTCCGGGGCGCTGGGCAGCGCCTGTTTGGTGTCGCTGTGCCTCACGCTGGTGAGGTCCGCAGACAGCACGAGGTTCGGGTGCGCAGTTCTGGGGTCCAGCGTTATCAA
The DNA here is from genome assembly GCA_032273925.1 of Rhynchotus rufescens. Lineage (NCBI taxonomy): Eukaryota > Metazoa > Chordata > Aves > Tinamiformes > Tinamidae > Rhynchotus > Rhynchotus rufescens. The sequence goes on along the minus strand of JAVCKT010028003.1, from coordinate 34,379 downwards.
GGACAGCCCTAGGGGAGAAAGGAGAAGAACCTGGCAAAGGGAACGCTTAGCGTTCCTTCATATGGAGGTCCTGGTTCTGTAGTAGTGAGACTGCTGAGGCTCTTCAAGGTGGCCACAGGAAGCAGAAGTCCTGTCCAGAATCACTGTAAAAGAGCGATTTCTGCAGAAAAAAATACAATGAGCTGAATACAATGAGGCTGCCCAGGGAGGTTGTGGAGTCTCCTTCTCTGGAGGTCTTCAAAACCCGCCTGGATGCCACCCTGTGCCACATGCTGTAGGGGTGCCAGCTTGGGCAGGAAGGTTGGACTTGATGATCTCTAGAGGTCCCTTCCAACCTTAAAGATTCTGTGACTCTGTGATTCTGTGATTCTGTGATTCTTGAAAACTGATGACAGGGTCAACCTTTGCAAACATCCCTCCACGAGACCAACTCACTTGCTTAGCTCCAGGCTTCTGGTCCATGGGGGTCATCCGCAGCGTTTTTGCCTCTTTTTCATACTGGCAGTAATATTTCACCCAGGAGATGCCCAGTGCCCCTGCAGGAACGCAAGGAAAGCTGGAGTCAACAGAGACAGAGCATTAGTCTGAGCAGAGCAGGCGGAACGGGGCTGTATCTGCCTGCGGGCTTGTGCGGCGCTGAACGCGGGTGTCCTGGTCCTGACGGGGACCTCGCGGGGAGCCACCAAAAGCAGCAGTGTCTCCTGCAGCAGGACGTCCCCAGCCCTGCTACGGCCCTGCCCAGGGGCAGCAGCCCCACGGCCGCCCCACGGGGGAGGCTGCGGTGGGACCCGGGCGGCAGCCAGGCCGCGTGCAGCCAGGAAACACAGCAGCAGGGCCCCGCGCCGCAACGGCTCTTTCCAGGGAGGCCGCCGGCTCTTCCCCTCAGGAAAACTTGGCAGCAAAGACAATAGCATCTTTAATACACCCTAAAGTGCATATTTATATCACACTAAGATTTATTTGCACTTTTCTTTGTTGTCTTATCTGAAACACATCGTATGAATTACTGCAGCTGATAACTGCGGGGTAATTTTTTTCAAGTTGCGCTTGTCAGCAATAATTCTTTTCCTTACTGATTCACAGAGGAAACCTAACTAAAGGCAGGAAATACAGTCATTAGCGTGCAGGAACATGCAGCATTCATTTGTAATCTAAAATTACTGTGATGTGTGTTTTCCATGTAAACATATGATAAACGGACACACAAATATATGTATACAAACATAGGCATATATAATCCAAATATTAACTGCTCAAAGTTGTCTGACTTTATCCTCTGATAGGCTTCTGTCTGCACGTGAACAGGCACGTTCACGTGGCCATGTCAAACTGCAGACAGTATTTGTGGGAGACTGAATTTGACCCATTGGAGCCAGCACAGACCCCACGGCTTCACCATCCCCCAGCTTCCAGCAGGAACCGGGCTCAAACCTGGCTTGACGTGCACAGGGCATTGGAGACTCTGCACGATGGAGCTGCTGCTGAGAGACAGGCAGGACAGAAGATGCGGAAGCAATGACCAAATAATGTAAAGAATACTCCTCTTTGCCAAGCTATGAAGTTAGCAGGAGAATGAGGTACCGGTGCTGCACATGGTGAAGTGCAAGGGGCGCCGGGGAGGAGCAGCAGCAATGAGAAGGAAGGGCAGGAAGATGCTGAGCTTCACGTGACAGCTCCAACAGCTCCTGGCCACGGGGAGCAGGAGCACAGGAACCATCACTTAAAGGACCCGAAATGCCACAGGATGACAGGAGGACAAAGAGCAGCTTCTTGGACTTATTTGGGCCTGAGGAGGTTTTCGGAGCTGAACTCCAGTTCTCTAGGTCATGACTCGAGATAGCTGATCCCACAGACAAGATACACTCAGTCTTTTTTCCTCTGGGCCAGCCATGGACATCCACTCCTAATTTTTCTAATATAAAACTTATTTACTTGGACAATCTCAGACACCAACACTTAGTCATCGTTGCCAAAGTGGGGGGAAGGGACACCTGGACTGAACACAGGGACCAAACACCCACAGGCCCTCTCCAAAACCAGCGTCGGGAGCACCGACTTGCTGGACAAAAGGTGCTTTTAACCAGAAGTGAACTAGCTGCACAGAAATGAACAGCTGGGGAAGAGTTGGCACCCAGCACTTCATCCCGAAGGAAACTCCTGGCACTGGATGAAGCAAGAAGTACAAACAGCAGCACTGCAATCCTAGGAACTGTATACACAGAGGTGGGCTGAAAATGGGGCCTTATGAGAGAGAAGCACTGGGCAGGACAGCAGATTTACTGTGCAAGCTCTCTGCGCCCTGGTCTCTCCATCTCTAAAAGAGGGCACTAAATCCCCTCCAATTCAGAGGGCAGCTCCTCCTTGCTCGCGCGGCTCACACGAGCTCCAGAATACTTGGCCCCCGCGCTCCGAGGGCTGCCCTGCCCTGGAAGCCACCATCACCTCATGAGAAGCTGAATGGCAGCCCCAGCCTGAGTGGGGCTCGTGGGCTCTGCACCCCTACAGCTGAGGCCTGACTTCTGCAACCCGCTCAGCGCATGCAAGAGCCATTACATTTCTCTTGGGTGTAGAGGTAGCCCTCTATGGTGGGCTGCCCGGGGAGCTTGCAGGTTAGAGGGGCTTCCTTCATCCGTTTCTTCAGGTCTTCCAGCTCCTCTCTTGTGCTGGAAAAGTGATTCCTTGTCTGGCAAGAGAGAAAACAAAGCACAACTGAACATGAGCAAAGGGTGAACTTCGAATATTCCTAGCCAAAAGTTGTGCCTCAAACTTTAGGAGCTCTGGCAAAAATGCATCATCCGCAGGGCACAAAATCTGACATGAAAATTCAAGCTATAAGAAAACCAGGCTCTTGAAAATCACTGAAGAGACAAGATTTAGCATACTGTACACAGAAACGTTGAGGAATCATGACAAGGAAGAGATCTTTGTTCTTTAAATAGAAGAAATATTTACACTTTAAGGCAAGGTGGAGGAGGAAACACCTGAATTCCTGTTTGCATTATTATTTAGATAATAGGTGTATTCTACATACTTGGGGCATCAAATCCTCTAAGAATCATGTCACAATGATTGGCATGGAATAATTTTTTTTTTATCAGTCACGTCAACACACGGTACAAAGTCAAAGTCAAGGCATTTTTATAGAATACAACTTGGAGCAGTTAGTGAGTCAGCAGCAAACTTGGCTTGGAACTGATTTATATCTGCTGCTCCACAGAAATGAAGGCCATGAAGGCCAGCCTTGAAAGACAGTGAAGGTTAAAAAAAAAAAAAAGAAAAAAAAAAAAGACAAAACAAGTCTGTTTTCTTATCCCATGAGTATACTCGGTCAGCAGAACAGCTTACCAAAGCTGCTGTAAGCTGATACTGTTCACATCAAGTTTGGATACCTTTTTCAAAGTCATATAAAATTTCAACCACGTGAAAATGTAACAAGAACTATTGGAAGAAAATTGCACGCTGGTTTATGCACAAGGTTAAAAAACGCAGTCCTTCCAGCCCCTTCTGGCTGCACTCTGCTTTCTGAAGAACATTCTAGTGCACCTGCAGTCCCTCCTCTGCAGGAGAAAGAAAATGCATGTGCATCTTAGGAAGAAGATAACTTCCTGTCCATCTCCCACAACAGACATCATCAATCCATCTTCCACAGAAAAGTGTTTCCACCAGAGGCATTCCCAATACGAACGAGAATAGAAATTGCATGGAAAAAAAAAGCTTTGAGTTGAGCAGGAACTTACATTCTGCAGGCTGAGCTGAAGCTGCTGTTTGTAGGGAAGGAAATCCTGTGTGAGTTCAACTGTCAGGTTGTTATATGTAAAGAGGCTGTGGAGAAAAGCCAGCACCTACAAAGAAGGGAAAAGGTAAACTCCTCTAAATTCATAAGCAGAAAAAAAGATAGGGGTGAAGTAGGTTTCAAAAACTACATATAAAACTACTTCTTCTCCTACGACTTTGGAGGTGAGTGATACGAGTTTTACATGACTTATTGCTCATAATGCCCCATTAACCCGTGGTCTATCTCCCACAGATGCACCATCTGCCTCAGCAAAACGGGCAGGGGGCAGCGAGGCAGACGGGGGCGGCTCATCCAGGAGCTCCTCTTGCTCCGGGCACCAACCTCGTGTGGTGCCGCGCAGCGCACACCTCCACAGGCTCCTTCCCTGCTTCTCTGCGCCGCTCACGCAGGCGGGGAGCAAGTCTGCGACTTGCTGGTGCTGCACGAGGCACCGCTAAGGGCTGCTCAGGCGGCAGCGACGCAGCTCTGCGAGGGTGGCTGCTGCTTCAGGGGAATTCGAGAATCCTCCTCGGGACTCAATCGGAGCGGGTAACTCGGCCCTTCCTGCTGCTGTCAGCAGGTCCGCGTGTCCGGGTGCACAGCAACAAGAACTGAAAGGAAAGGAGCGCCTACCGGCTCAACGATACTGAATTTCTTGCTTTCTTGTACTTCCTGGATCTGGTACACATACTCAAGGGAGGACTCAAAGAAATTGTGTCTCTCTTTGTCAACCTGGAGGTCAGCCTGGAAAAAGAACAGACAGGTGAAAAAAACACCACATGCAGCTTGACAATAGTTGAGAAGCATCTTGTCTGCTACCCCCCAACAGTTCTGTCCTCACTTCAGAACAGGCCTGCCCAGTCCGTCCATCACAGGTTTTGAACTCCCCCAGAGAACAAAAAGAAATACTGACCACTTTTGTCAGCTCTGTGACCCTATCATGACCTGACACCAGCACTTCCAGATCCACGACTAGGCAGGAAAGCGTGGCATTCAGCACTACAAAGGCTACGTACACTTTGCCTGCAAAGATGCTTCTAACCTGATCCGCCAGCTGATCTGACGGGGCTGCTCTGATCCGCTCCTCGCGACGTGGTTTGAAGGGCCCGGGCTCTCCTTTGCCTTGCAGGATGTTGAGAGGCAGCGTCAGCTCAAAGGGCACCTTCCTGCTCCCGCGCTGGGAGCCACGTAGGGACCTGTGCTGCCCCGTAACAACCACCACCTGCTCCACACGATCCCTTCTGCACGTCAGGTCTCAGCACGGCCAGCCCTGGCGCTAGTGCCGGTGAACGCGGTCACTGGCCCACACGGTACGGATGAGAGCAGGCTTCAGGCAGCAGTAATTGCCTGCTGCTTCCAACTCGTTACTGAAAAGGATGACTTTCCCTGCTGGTTTTTAAAAACTAGAGCAGCTAGTTTTGCTGCTTCTGGACCCCTCTGAAGAAAACTCCATACACACCTCCTGCAGTTGGGATTCCTTCTTCTTAGAGGACAAGTGCAAATGGCGATCCAGCATGGAATAAAACTTCTCACCATCCTTCTCAAACTTTTTCTTCCTTTCCTGTAAAGAAACCAGTTGAAACAGAACCAATCATTGGTGTCTTCAAGATAAGAACAATGCGGCAACGCCAAGATCTTGTGTAATTCAATATTCTCATGGAAAAGCAATGGTGGAGCCATCAAAACAGGAGACGACTTTTCATTTGCTGCTTTCACCACTCAGTTTCTTACATGGGGCTTCAGTTACTGCCAGGGAGCAAGAGCTGGCAATACTTCAGGGTACAGGAACTCTAAATATTTCCTCCTATCACCACTGTGGTATAAGCCCCACAGAAGAGGAGTTGTTCTACCTCTCAGCCTCCTCAATGTCAAGTAAACTTGACACATACTAAGGCATGGATAAAATATTCACCATTTGCTAACGTGCTGTTCACTTAGTTCAAAAATAATTGGGTTGGTAATTTAATGCCAAAGACGTGCAGGATAAGAAAAGATTTATCAGGAGTTTGGCATTTTTTTCTGTTATGAAGCTTTCATCATTTGTTTCTGAAATGTATTGGAGAGAAAGCAAAAGACTCATGGTGATATATAGAAGGAACTTGTCATCTCTTCTATTAGCAGTGGTGAGAACAGAAATCATAAACTTTGCAGTCAAAATACGTATAAACTACACTGTGTAGTGCTCAGTCTGACTGTGGCTCAGGGGAATGCTTCACCAGACATAACATTTGTAAGACAATAGACAATGGCCAAGTCTTCAGATCTTGGAGGTCCCCTGCAGACGTTCCGGTTCACACCGATCTGGTCTGCACCTCAAACATGCCCGAGATAGACACACAAACACGATACATGGGCTGCCCTGTCAGGAAAGCCCGTCTTTGATTGTGACGGAATCATTCACAAAAATATTTCTCTTGGCAAATCTAAAAGGGAAAATGTCTAGAACGAGAGCAAAACGATGTATTTGGGAATGAAGCACTAGGACAAAACCCGGAGAGAAGCTGAGCGCAGATCTTTCCAGTTCTGCTCGTCCTCAGAATGGTTGTGAAACCACCAAGGACTATGACAATCAAGAAACTACAGTCTATATGAGCCAAGAAACTACAGTCTATAGAAGTCAAGCAGACAAATACTCCTGATAGTGGGTGACTGAGCTGTCAATTATAGCTGCGAGTTGGTTCTGTTCACAGAGCGAGGAAAATTCCAGCCAGGGAGAGGCCTCAATACCAGCTCCAAACAGCTGAGAATGAGCGCAAACACACTGCAGGATTTGTACAGCATGCCAAAACCCAGGTCTAGCTTTCGAAGGCTCAAGCAAGTGGAACATAAACCTAACAAATCCCAAAATGTTGTGTAATTAACATTTTCTAAGAAATATCTCCTAAAAGCCCTCCCAATTCTTTGCAAGGACAGGCTGGCCTATTGCTTGCTTTCACAGAAAATGATTTGACATTGAGCCGAGGCCCCTGGGTGGGCTCTTCGTATCGAATGAGGGGCAGTAGTGCAAGGCCGGGATTTGCCGCTGCCCCGATCAGCGCGTGGACGGCGGCGAGGCCCCTCTCCCCTGCAGCCCTCGCAGCCTGGCCGCAGCCCTGGACTGCCCCACAGCCACAAGCTGCAGGGGAGGTGGCGGCACCAGCAGCTCAGAGCCTTCATAAAACACAGGGAGCTGCCAACAGCACTGAACATCACAGAAACTTCCAAACAAGCAAGCACGCACCAGAAACACTAAAACAAAACAGAGCAAGGGGGTCAGCAGACTATTAGATAATGGTTAATTTGATAATTAATGCAACAATGACTGCAAAGTTTGAGCCTGTGTTTCCTAAGTAAGTCCTTTTCTGTTTCTTCTGTCACTTCTCTTTCTGTGCAGTTTCATTTCCCTGTTCCACTTCCATGGATTACTTGGTCTAACAGGATGTTCTGCGCAGCAGGATGCGGAGGGGCTCTCAGAACTTGCACTCGGGCTCAGCAAATTCCTGCTCGCCGATCTTCACTTGCTTGGCTCCGAGTGAGAGCAGCGGGCGATGCAGGGGACAGCCCATGTACAGAAGCAGAGGCCACGAAGGACAGCTTGGTAGCGAAGGATGAAGGCTTTGAGAAAGATGCTCTTCTTCCAGTACCAACAGCTCTTCAACTTCAACAAAAGAGCTGTTATTTTCCAGTGTGTACATACACACACACACACACAAGGAGACACTGGTGGGTATGAGGTTGGTATGTTTGGAGCTGCCAAGACACACAGTTCCCCGGGTTATCCATCTTGGACGGTGGCTATCAGGAAAGGGCAGCGGATCTCAGGCGGAGCCAGCAGCTCCGATCTCCACCTGGTAACAGCGACTTCGGCCCCTTCTGGAGGAGCAGCGGGTCCCCAGGCCTCTGGCCCGTGCTGCGGGCGCTGCTTCCTCACGGATCTCGGACAAAGGCAGCACTAGTGTTGTTACTCACTGCCTCCCTGCAAAGAGTATTTCGGATCCCGCCAAAAAGCTGTTTCTGTCATCCCTGCCCGTGCCCCGTGCCGTTGTCAGAGGACAAGGACTTCAGTAAAAGGCAGCAACGCTCGCAGGGCGCTCTAACAACCTTCTGCTCAGCTGCTGGTGCTGAGCTGTGCGACCAGCAAACCTCTTTACTCTGGTGACTGGAAATGACTGTGCTGCAGGAATGATAAGTTCCCTGAACATGAATAATTAAGTGTATTTTCTGGTGTCATCCTTTGGAGACAGACTTGCTGTAACTCCATGCTGGCAAATTCAAGTCTCAGAATAAAGAGACCCAGTCATCAAGCCCAGAAGAGAACAGAGTCCTTTGAGAGTGAAACCTAATTTAAGAAGCTGAAGAACCGATGCCAGGAAGAACTGTTAAAACAAACCAAACCCTTGTGACTGTTACTGGTGATGAGCAAACCCACATGCAGAGAAGCAAAGAGCGTTCACAAAGTGGCAGTTATCGTTTCTATAAAGTCACACTTTGAACTGTCTCCCCGGGTCACCAGATGCCACATGCAAGGGAGCCAGGAACCTAATCACAGGGTCACTCTGCAGCAGGGGTCGGGATGGCCCCGCGGGGGTCACTCGTGCCCTGAGCTTCAGAACCAGGTGCCCGGGGCAGCCGGGACCAGCAGCACCAGCGCCTGCCCCATCTCCCACAGGAGGCGGGTGGGTTCGTGCAGGCCAGCACGTCCCGGAACGCGCTGCAAGGAAAGCAAGATCCGAAATGAGCCAAGCCCCTCCTGGCCCTTCCCTGGAAAGGACAGGCCGGGGCGGCTCCTTGCAGGCAGCCCCGCTCCGGGCAGCCCTGCTGCGCGGGGAGCCCCCCGTGCCGCCCACGGGCCATGGGGAGCAGGACCACGAGGGGCACAAGCACCGCGGGCGCAGGGCGCCCGGTGCCCCGTGCACAGCAACACAGCAGGAAAACGGCCTGTCTGGCAGCTGAGGGGCCTGTCGGTCACTTTGCCGTCTGCCTCATTGACATATAACCGAAAAGCAGAGGGTTGAACTACAAATCCCTCCTGATTTTGGAGCCAAGGTTTCTAAGAGCTTGTTGGCTGCAGAACAGAGCAAGATGGGGGGAAAAAAAAAAAAAAAAAAACCCAAAAAACAATATGAAAAAACAAACACAAATAATTTAATCTTAAATATAAA
>JAVCKT010028003.1:5277-25453 GCA_032273925.1 Rhynchotus rufescens | reverse complement strand
AAGATGGGGGAAAAAAAAAAAAAAAAAAAAAAAAGCCCGAAGCACAATCTGCAAACACAAGCACAAATTAGTTCCTCATGAATATTCAGCAGGGGATGGCATCACCGTGTAGTGGTGCACGGGGATGTGCCAGCACTCGAGTCCCAGGCGCCAGCACGGCCCGCTCGCTCGCTGCCGAGGGCCGTGCCCGTGAACGCGAGGGGCGCAGCCAGTGCGGCCGGGGGCTGCCCTGAACGCAGAGCCCAGCTACCCGGAAAGCATCAGGGCTCCTAGAACAGCAGCGAGGTGTCAGCTAGCGGCAACCAGGGCTAAGGTGAGCCTCCGCTTCCAGGCGGAGCCAGGAGGGAGCAGGGAGAGCGGCAAAGTGAGCAGCACAAGACTTGCCCTTCATTTCTGATTAGACTCTATGAACCCCTCATCCTGGAAGAGGCCGAGCGACCCAGGAACGAGGAGCTGAGCTGGGCTGAGCGGCTAGTTTTCTTCTGAAGGAAAGACAAAACAAAGCACATTCTGCCTGCCAGGAGCCTCTCCGTGCTGCAAACGCACCGCGGAGAGCTGGACCGGCCACAGCAACCAGCGGCAGCGCGGAGGCCGCGGCGCGAGGGGAGGCGGCGGGTCCGTGGCGTCCCGGGGCGGCTCTGCGCCAGCGGCACTGTGGCACCCGGGGGCCTGGTCCACGGCTGGGAAACTGGCACACACGGATGGCCACATGGATGTGGCTTCTTGCCGGCCACAGCCACCACAAAGACCCCATTGAAATGCTCTTTCTATCAGGCTTCAGCAACTTGCAGAACGGACAGAAAGCATCTTGCAGAGGCGACTGGCAAAATATGGGAAAGGCATCAGAGGGGACAAATTCCCTGTGTCACATCTCCGGTCTGCGTGACAGGCTGGCCCTGGGATGCAGGGAGAACTTGACTCAGGTCAGGCGAGGCAGGAATGGAGTCGCCGGACCCCGTGCTGACTGTGCTTGTTGTGATAAGGCCTCATCTGTGTTTCCTGCCTCTGCTATCACGGATGCAAATGGCCTGGAGGAATTCTGTGAGACGGCGGATGAATGAACGTCTTTGTGTCCGCGTCGATCCCCACAGAACTCAGCCCGGCTTGCGGGCCCGGGGCCAGTGGTGCAAATACAGCCCGCAGGCAGGGAAGCGCTGGAAGCACGGGCAGGGGCTGGGAGCTGGCTCAAACTCATCTGGAAACATTCACACGCACTGAAGGGCTCAGAGCAGCGCTGCAGGGAGAGCGTTACATCCACCGGGCAATCTCCCATGCACGTGGGTGTGTGTGCAGCTGCAAACGCAGGGCAGCGCGGGACCGCTGGCACCGGGTAATCCACATTGGAGCCCTCTGCCCGCTGAACTGCCCCCCAGCACCTCTGCAATTCACGTTCCTCAAAATGGAGTGGAAAAAAAGAGATCTCTAACAATCCTACTCCCCACCATCTGTTTTAGCTGCTTCCGAAAAGCAGAACACAAGTTCCTGGACTGTTAATGTCCACCAGAACTACCTTATCCTGCCAGCAGATACTGAGGAAGATTGTGTTTCCAAGTGAATCCATGTCAGTGCTCAGGGCTACAGATACCAGCTGTGCTAGGAAACACGTGCAGAGGCTGGGGCATCGGCGGGCTCCATCACGGGGGCTTCTCCTTCACGCAGAAGTGGAAGGTGGCCTTGGCTGTCCGAGGGGAGAGATCCACTCTGCAGGAAAGTTAACCCTTCCAGAGTGTGCGGGCCAGCTCAAGCAACCAGGGACGCTTGTTCATAACACGGAGTGGGGAAAACAGGCTCCACGCGGTGCCTGCGTCCCTCACCTCAGTATTTGCTGGGTCTGCTCTGATACGGAGAGCCGCATGAGGAGGGAGCCTCGTGGCTGCCGCGGGCACTCGTGCCGTGCGTGCGGAGGAGCCAGCGAGGCAGCCGTGCCCCGCTCGGGCCCCTGCGGCCGCCGCGGAGCCACCTCCGTGGAGCGCTCCTGCAGCCGCGGCCTCTTCGCTTCCCATCCCACTTGTGCAAGGGATTCTGAAGGCAGAATTGGGGCGCGAGTATCATTTCTTCAATGCAGTATTCAGTAAATGTCGAAGACTCCAGATGGGCTGGGCTGAATCCAAGCTCTAAGCGTTCTCCAAAACAGCTCCATTTTGGAGCTGGTTCAGAGCCAGGCCCAGTTCAAGCTGCCACTGAGCAACGTGGAACCTTGACTTCTAGATAGCAGACAAGGGAAAAATAATCTGGCCTGTTCAACATGTGCAGGACTTGCTTTTTAGAGTTTGTTGCTTTAGAAGCTTGGTCCATCTGAGAGGCTTGTGAGAGACTTTATTTAGGTACTTCCTAACACAAACCTGTGACTATATTTGAGTCCTAATTACTGGCTTCTATGATTCTTTCTCCCTCCTACACATGTTTGTGTGGGAAACGTATCCTATTCTCAAGCTGGAAACACATAACATGGAATGAACAAGGGACAGGAGGGAGAAAGAAGCTAGGAGCATTTCTTGATCGCTTGCAGAAAGAAGCATGATCTTTTCAGGAAAGAGAAAGAGCTGGAATTACACCAGAAGAGAACCCAGAGAATTAAGGAAAAGGTTTTGGAGTGCCTCATGATTGAAAAATCAGACTAAAAGTCACAGCAGACACTTTCACTCCAGCAGCTGAATGCAAGGCTTTGAAAGGGTAAAGTATAAGTGCAGCACAAGTGTATTTTTAAAAACAACAAAAACACAGGAGAAAATCCATACGCAGTAATAGAAAAAAAAAATGTTTACCTTAGTGAATCCTATTTGCTCCTTCCGAAAGTTTTCCAAAGGTTTGATCAGCAAATCACTGGCATTTTGCACCTGCAGCACAGAGAAGGAATCAGCTTAACTACAGGACACGCAATAGTTTTCTCCTAACCAGAGGCTGGCTAGGACTAAAAGCCCAGGCTCCTAAAATGCAATGTCATTTTAGCTGCAAGCCTGTGCTAGTGTCTGCGTCCCCTTTTCCTCCAGCGCAGACACTGGTGTTTGGGCAGCCCTCCTGCAAAGCAGCTGCGAGTGTCCTCAGCCGAGCGGCCTTTCCAAGCTCACGAGGCCGAGTCGCTATCACGGGGACAGCGAGCCAGCAAAGCCCATCCTGGCTCCTTCCAGAGCCGTGGGACGTTCTCCGGCCGCGCTCCGGGCGCCGCACGCGGCAACGCTGCCCTGGCTGGGACCCGGCCTGGAGCCTCTGCCCCCACTGCCTGCAGGACGCCGGGATCCCCGACACTCTGGAGAGGGAAGGGGCTCTGCAGTGAGGCCACGCGCTGCCGCGGCCCCGCTGCATGGCAAGGAATTCAGGGCTCAGCACCACGACAAGCAGCTCAGGATTTGTGTGTGCTTGTGTGTTTTAATGGGAGACACACTGCAAAGAGCTACTGCTGGGGAACACGGGGCAGACTGCAGGACACCTCGCAGAGCCCCGTGGCTCTGGGACCCTCCCAGGGAAGGGAGCGTGGGATGTGCGGGACAGCCCTGGACGCACACGGGACCCCCGTCCTGTCCCCTCCAGCGCCTTTGCGGGATGTGCAGGACACCGAGAGCACATGGTGTCCACTGAGGACAAACAGCACGAGGTGCGCCGAGCGCCCAGCTTCCAGGTGATCATCAAACCCAGTCCCAAAGCTGCGAGGAATGTTGTGTCTGTGATTCAGCATTCAAACTTTACAGCAGAGCACAGCTAAGATCAACTTACCATCATGGATCTCTCCAGCTCTACCTCCTGCAGCAGCTCTGCAAATTCCTTAAAGGATTCGGCTATAAGGAGAGGAAAAGGTGGCATTAGCGAGGGGCTGTGCAGCTCAGTGCCAGCTGAGGCGCCCAGAGCGGCTCCTGTGTCCGGCGGCTCCAGCACCTCGGCCTCTGCTGCGGCCGGGGGAACCTCCCCAGCCGGGGCTCAGACCTGCCCTGCAGCAAACCTGCTTGGTCTGGATTATTATTATAGCACTTAAAAATGAAATGCAAGAAGACTTGAAACAGCCTGTTGTGCAGGAGCAACCTTACACCACTGAAGTGCCCAGCGGGGCAGAGGGGACACAGGGACAGCAAGCAGCGACTCGCAGGTGCCCTTAGGGCCTGGACGATCTGCGGGTGCTGCAGGATCATCCCTCATGAAAAAGAAAGCGCCAGCACTGGCCCTGCCCCGGGGGCTTGTTCGGCTCTGCAGGAGGCATCTCAGCCGTGCAGCATCCCACCTTCCCGCGGCCTCCTGGAGATCAAAGCTGCTGCTGAGCTGTCAGCACCTGCGCTCGGGTTAGGAACAAGGGAGACTTCCGAGCAGCTGCGGCCCGAGGAGATGCTGGATTGCAGGGACGGCGAGGAACCACAACCCCGACTTCCACACTGGGCAATCAGGAAACCCAACTCCAAAGAGCAAAACAAAGATGCCCAAAGCAAAGCAGAAGTGGGGACACACTTGTTTCCCCCGTGGTTTACATTCGCCATGAGCAACCTGGCTCCCTCTTCCAAACGTGAGACCCTGGCATCAAATCTGTGGCTCGTTTATAATGCTCAGCTTTTTCCTCCATTACTCACATGGGTTTGGAAATTCAACACCTCTGTTTCCATTGGAACGGGAGACTGACTCATTTCCAGTAGGTTTCACCTAGAAGCTTTCCATAAAGGAAACCAGGGAAGGGGAAGCCACAGACGGCTTTAAATTGCTTTAACTAAAATAAGCAAAAGAACAAGCTTTCCTTCCTTCCCCTTTCAAGGATGGCTAACAAACCACCGTCCGCAGCACTGCACTCCTGGCCGCTGTTCAACAAAAGACGGGAATTTTGCTGGTTTCTGCCTCTGCTCTGTGGGCAGGGCAGGGCGCAGCCCCGCACGCAGGGGCCGGAGAGGGGTCGGAGCGGGGCCAGGGCCTCCGCGATCCCGGCCGTGCCGCCCAGGCCGCACCCTGCTCTCCGCTCGGCACCCACGGCTGAGCCCAAGCACGCAGTGCAAAAACGCTGTGTCGCCAGGTTTTCTCCGTCTGTTTTCACTCTCTGCATGCAGTTAGCAGGTGTTCAATTTATACGGAATCTACTGGACTGGCCGGGAAGCCAAACGCATGGATTTCTAACCCTGAAACACGTGGAGAGCAGGAAGGAGCCATCTGCCACAGCCTCTGCATGTGTGAAGGTGCGGATCTATTTTTCACATAATGATATACTCAGCAATTTGCTTTTCCTGGTAGTTTGCAGCCAGGATAGCGTGGGGGCCACTTTGGTTTTGTACATAAGATGCTTTGGGTGTAGCGAATCCGGCACCAGGAGCATCATCCAGCCAGCCGAGGACAGGGGCCGAGCACTCCGACTCCCATGTGTCCTGGCACGGGAGCAGCTCAAAGCCACGGAAAAGCTCCACAGAACCACCACGGAGCGGGGCACCTTCCACCCCAGCTAGGAGAGCTTCAGCTCTGTAAAATGTGCTGCAGAGCAGCATCTTTTACTGCATGCACCACATCGTGCACATCAAACTGCATGAGAAATCTGCGCCCCGATTCTGTCTAAGAAACATCAACACAGGCAAACTCCTGGAGGGAGAAATTTTCTCAGTAACTGAAAGTTTACATCAAAAGGAAGAGCACTCACCAATATTAATCTCATCATCTGTTAGTGTGTCCCCAATAAAGTCAAACTGAAAGGACTGCAGAGTCTGGGAGAATTTCTGGACTGCCGATGAGTAACCTGCAAGAGGACAGAGAAAAAAGGTGTGGGTTTTTGCAACTGCTATGAAGAAGTGGCAAGTTTTAGGGAATATGGCAGGAATGGGAATAAATTACACTGATGTGGTCAAAAAAAAAAGAAATCCAGAGTCATCATTAATCTCACACCCTTAACAAAACCGAGCAATGCTAGTAACTGCTGCAGGATGTGGAGAGGGTGTCCCCCGGTGCTGCCGAAACGCTCTCTGCGGTGCCGACGGGGGCACCGTGCCCTGGAAGCGGCTGCTGGCGCCGGCCACGGCCCTGCGAAGCGCAGGGACACGCACGGACACCCCTGCAGGACAAGCTGCGGCCCTGGCCGGACGCTGCCGGAGGAGCCGCGGTGCCGACGGTCGCTGCCGCGTCCCTGCTGCACCCCGGCACGGGGCTGTCGGACAGGCCTGCATGTGTTATGGTATCTTCTCCATTATATTGGAGAAAATCAGAAGAGTCAGGAAACCAGGGACAGAAGCCAGGATTCAGAATAACGGCCCCTCTTTGAGCGGGTCACGGCCAGGGCAAACAGGCCTGATGGAAAGGCAGCCAAGGAGCCGAATACAGGGGCCCAAGCTGCACGTGCAGGGCACTTGCAGATGGTCCTTGGACCTGTTTCTGTCCCGCTGGAGAGCAGACTTCTCGTGTTGAAGCAAAGCATCTTCTTGACAGCAGTCGGTAGCTCAGCCCGAGTCATTCCTGGCCCTTGCGGAGGGTCCTGCAGCCCAGGACACCCTCCGCCTGCCCGCAGCCTGCGCGGCCTCTCCCCGGTCCGTGGCTGCGCTGCTCTCATTTCCCTGACTGCTCTGGCAGGCAGCGCGAGCAGGGCCGGGCAGCAGCAGCACCAAACAGCGCAGCCCGGCCCAGCCCGGCTGCAGGGCCGCCCAGGGCCCCTGGCCGCGCTGCACGGGGCTCAGGGACACCCGGTCCCGTCAGCCCCACGGTGCTGGAGCTGCTCCGCTTCGGCCCTCGTGCCACCCAGCTGCCACCTAAGCACGGGACAGGACGCAGCCGAGGGCCAGGGCTCCGCGACAGGCCCTGGCACCTTTCCACACCACCGAAACATTAACTACAAGACATGTGCGACAGCCCCGAGCTGCTCACAGCGCCCGACGCCAAGTCCCACCCTTCTTTTGCACGCCGTCCTTCTCCAGCAGCAAACGTGTCAGACGGGAACAGAAAGACGGAACTTTCCCAGCCTACAGGAAATAGGATGTGCACGGCAGAACAAAGCCAAAGGGCAGCTTTAGACTTCGCTTTACTTCGCCGTTCTCCCTGGTTTTGGGCTGCAAGTGCAGCCCGAGGCCGGGGCAGGGTCCGCGGGGCCGGGAGCCGCAGGTGGGCGCAGAGGGAAGGAGCAGAGCAGAGCGGCGCCTGGCCGCATCCCGGCACGCTGCAGAGCCCCCGCTGCTGCACCCGAGCCCGCCCGGACACGGTAACGTGGCCATGAGCACCACGGAGGAGAAGGGATTCTTGGTACTTTAGTAAGTTTCTCATAAGCCTTTTCTGTGCTTAGGAGCCAAACCAGTTCCTTAATTGTTCTTGTTCCCTTTGACTTCTCACTGGAGCCCTCCGGGCCACAAGAGCCTCTTGGAAAACAGCAGCCTCCCTGGAAAATTCCCACCCTCCACATTCAAAACAAGAGGCCATAGAATAATTATTTCCAAGAGGGTGTTGCAGCTCTAATATCCTCAGAGGATGAGTAAAATGGCTGGAAGTTTGGGAAAAAAATAAAAGAAAGTGACCCGTGTGGGTCGCTGGCGGATCCCACACAGCCTGTCCCCAGGTCCCCGTGCCACAGGACCATGCCAGGCACTTCCCAAAGCTTGGAGCAAACCACAGCGTTTGAGGACACCAGGACCAAGAGAAGGGGCTGCTTCATGTGGCCGGGAGCCATGGCGAGAATCTCGCCGCCCTGAAAAGCCTCGTTCAGCAGCTTCCTTGGGAGGGTCAAAACTTTGCTCTTCAATGGGCAGATTCAAAGCTTGAATGTAGCTATTTAGCTACCAGCTGCTAGGAAAGGCTGAGAGCGCGTAAATGGGCGAACTCTAGCACAGAATGATGTCATTAACTTGGTGGAAAACCTCAGCAAATAACGCACTTTCAGTGCCAAATAACTTGCTTTATTCACACACTCGGGCTAACCCCAGGGCTCTCATTGAGCCCTTTCATGGCCAGAGCCCTGTGCTCCCGGCCGGGCCCTGCTCCCCACCTCGCTCTGCTCTTCAGTCCCTGCGCAGCCTCCACCCCGGCCTGGTGAGCAGGAAGGCCCAGCCAGGCTGGCCTCCCATCCCATCCCATCCCATCCCGACCCATACCGACCCGTCCTGTCCCGTCCCATCCTGCCTAGTGGTTCCCGCGCCCGGCCCAGGTCCTGCGGTGGCTCCTCGGCTCCCGGTGCCCCCGCTCCAGCTGCATCGGGCGCAGTGGAGGCGGTGGAAGCGCCATCCCGCTCCCCGTGGCCGGCACCTCGTGCACGGTCCCGGCTGGGGTGTGAGCGGCCCTCGCGCCGCTCCGTGCATCCCGCTGCCCTCCAGCCCAGCCCGTACCGCACTGTCGTGCTGCTCCTGCTCCTCGTGCGGCGGGACACGAGCCAGCTCCAGCCAGAGAGCCAGGGAAAGCTCTGCCAGAACGCGGCACCCGCTGCCACCCCGGAAACCCGGACACACAGCTGCGCCGCGCTGCCCTGCCCTGCGCGCCGGCCCCGGAGCTGCCCGGCACAGCCACGGGCCCGGCTGCCCCTTCCCATTCCACTCTCTAAGGCACAAGCAGGCAGGGTGATAGGATAGCAGGATAGGGTGACAGGATAGCAGGAACAGCTCTGAGAAAGCCCAGCACAACAGACTTTCCACCAGAAAGCACCATCACTGACTTAAGTCACACT
Source organism: Rhynchotus rufescens (assembly GCA_032273925.1). Taxonomy (NCBI): domain Eukaryota; kingdom Metazoa; phylum Chordata; class Aves; order Tinamiformes; family Tinamidae; genus Rhynchotus; species Rhynchotus rufescens. The sequence continues at coordinate 16,869 of JAVCKT010028003.1, read as the reverse complement.
TTCGTTTAAAAAGCTGTCCGGGCTGACGCTTTATTTGCCAAGTTTCCAGCTGAAGTTAATGCTGGTGGACTTGCCAGAAACCACATCACGAATTAGCTTAATACCGACAGAAAAGAGAGCCCTGCAATTAGCCCAGCGCTAGGACTTGGTTTTTTTGGGACAAGAGAAAGGATTTTCTTTTTCCTTTTGGGGAGACAACCCCACATGCAGCCCCAAAGGCCAAGCTGGTGCCTGGGAAGGCCGGGCGCTCCGGGAGGCCCCGAGCCCACAGAGGGGCTGCTCCAAGGGCTCTGGGGAAGCCGCGCTCTGGATGGCACTGCTGTCCCCTGTCACCACACGGCACCAGGGCATCGCAGTGCCCGGCACACTCCTGCCACGCCGAGAGACACCAGCGGCAGGGCCGCTGCTGCCGCCGCCTCCCCTCACCTCGAGCCATTCACCCCTCACCACTTGCGACTTCATCACCATTTTTGTGCTAGACGGATCCTCTCAATACCTGGGCAGCTGCAGCACTGCTTTAGCGCAGGCCTCTTGCTCCTTGCTTGGTGGAGGATCCTCAGCCGCTTTCTGAATCGTCCCCTCGTGACCATTTCAGAAGACCCGTCCAGCAGTGAACGCACGGCCCGTCCCGCTGCCACGCTGGGAGAGCAACCACCAGGTGCAATAAACGGGCAGCCAGAAGATTCACCTTTCAGCGTGATGAGTAAAAATGTGTCTGTGGACACATCCACGTTTTCATCAGCAACAGTCAGCGCTGCAGGTGCTAAAATGCAGCTTTTCCTCCGTAGGTATTGGCCACCGCAAAGCAGACACAAGTTGGTGAAAACGCTGCCCACGTGGTTAGCCCAGGCAGCCACAGTCCTCGAGCAAAGTGTGTCCCTACCTTTATCTCTGTGATGTGGCAGTATCTCCTTGAAACGCTCCAGTCGTTTTCCTCTAGAACAAACAAAAACCCTCGGTATTTTCCCATTTTTACGTAAACTTCCCCAGCTGCATCTCCATTCTGTGATTAAGACCGGGCTGCTGCCTCAGTGGCTCGGGACGTGGAAGGTTTGAGTCGTGAGGACGGGAATTCCGGCTTCGTCCCGCCGGGCGCGCGACTGCGGGAGGCAGCAGTGGGGAAGCGGCCTTGCCAAGGGCAGGGGACCTGTGAAGGGCAGGGGGGACCCTGCGAAGGGCAGGGGACCTGCAAAGGGCAGGGGATCTGCGAAGGGGGAGACCCTGCGAAGGGCAGGGGGGACCCTGTGAAGGGCAGGGGGGACCCTGCAAAGCGGGGACACTGGTGAGGGAGCGCCGGGGAGATGGGCCAGCCTGGGAGGCAGAACCCAGTACTCCACAGCGTGTTCACTGCAGCAAAATAATTGTACAAGGTAGAGCATTAGGGAGGAAATGAACGAGCGGAGAGTGCAGCGGTGCCGCCCCGGCCATGCCGGTGCTGGACACGGCCTCAGGGCAGCAGGGTCTGCACCAAGCACCCACTGCCCATGAACACGGCACAGGTGATGGAAAACGCACACGGGCGGGTGTGATAGTAGGGTATCATTAGTACCATGGGGATGTTTACTGGCAAATTGAAATTGCAGTGACTTTGGCAGCTTCCCAGCCAGAACGCCCCCCGCAGCAGCGCAAAGCCCGGAACTGCAGAGAGGGCCGGGTCGGGGGCTGCAGCTGCAGGGCTGCAGAACGGCGGGCCGGGGGCCGCAGTGGGGCCGTCCCCCCACTCCACACGCGGCCGCGCAGGCAGCCCAGGGAGGAAGGGGACCCGCACAGGAGGCCGTGCAGGCGGCTGCTGCTGCTGCTGCTGCAAACTGCTCTGGAGCAGGAAGAGGCCGCTGCAAAGAGCACCTGGAGCTCGACACGGGGAAAGCAGCTGCGTGGAAAAAACGGGGCTTTATCTCCACACAGGGAAAGTTTAGTCCGCATTTTTCCTCATTCTAACAGAATCTCACGAGCTTTTTTTCCCTTTGATATAACCAGAGCGCTGCCAAACGTCCAAGTCCTCCCCTTGCCTTCACGTCCCAGGCTCGCTGCCTGGCAGCACAAAGCTGAAGGAGGCTGGAAAAAGCTCTCCAGGCTCCCGGCCCGGCGCACGTGCCGCCCACAAGGGCTGCAGCGAGTCATCCGCAGCGCGATCCCGCTGTTCCTACTGCCCTAGCACAGCGGGCAACCGGGGCCCATTCTGCTCGGGAGGCAGCCAGGTTCCAGGATCAGCTTTGGGATGAAGCAGCCCCACAAGTCAGGAATTCTCTTGCCTGCTCCTGCAGCCCGGAATGCGCTGTGCTCTCTGCAACAGGAGTGAAGGAAGACATCCTCGTGCCTCAGCACCCAGCGGACGGAGTATTCCCACAGGAGAGGCCTTCTGTACGGCCTCGGTGCCAACGGGGCGAGCAGCGCAAGACACAGGCAGGGGACCCGGAAGGGCGGCAGGAGACGCCAGGTGCCCGTCCTGCCGCTCCATGGGGGCCTTTCCTTGGAGGATAAAGGAAGAGCAAACCCCAAACCACCGCCGAGCCATGGCAGTGTGAACACCCAGATGGATGCGCACCCAACAACAGGAGCAAGACCATTATTTCTCCAGCGTAAGAGTGTTGTGACCCTCAAAGCAAGTGGACATCTCCCTTGCCAAGGGCTCCCGGGAGCGGGGGCTCAAGGGGCCGGAGCTCGGTGTGACAGTGTCAGCGGCCACCGCAGCAGCTCCCGCAGCGGCTGCGACGCGTTACGGGACCGCGTCCTGCTGCCACGTGTGCACAGTGTACATGTACAAACCACACAAAGAGCCCAGACGTGGTGCCACCAAACCCCCTCAGCCCTGAAATCAAGGGAGCTGCTCTGGACGAGCGCAACGTGTCCCAATAGGAGCGCGCAGCGGGTCCCGCTCGCGGGGCAGCCCTTGGCCCTGCTGGAGCAGGATAGCCCCACAGTGAACACACCAGAGAGCCCCAACCCAAGTGGTGCATCCCACTATGAAACAGCACTCCGGGTGCTCCACAAGCAACCAATGCTTATCAGGAGCTAATTAAAATCACAGCTCATTACAGAGTAGACTCTGCTTTGCATTAATCCATAGCAAACTGACTGCAAGCTGCTCCGAAGGCTCTCGGGAAGCTTGGAAGATTCAGAAATCCTGACACATCATTTCACAGAGACCATTTTTCACAGAGTTTTCCATTGGCCAGAAGCAAACGGCTAGCGTGAACTTCTGAAAATAACTTGCTATATTTAGCCATGCTTTACGCACGTGCTGGGGAGAACGTGCCGAGCACCTGGCACTCGTTGCTGAGCACCTGGCACTCGCTGCACCCTGATCCTTTACGGAGCCCGCCGAGTGGAGTGCAGGGCCACGGCGCTGCAGGGGACGGGCACGTTGGTGCCCTCAGCTCCCGGCACGGGCTGCACGCCCGCCCTCCGAACCAGCATCTCGGGCTGGATCTCCTCCTCCTCCTCTTGGCCCTCTTTAGTTTCTCTTTCCCATCCTGAATCTCATTTTCCAATCTCATAAACTTCTCCCTCTCACCCAGGCAGCCGTATGATAAGCATGCAAGCTTGTTTGACAGGTTTACCTTATTTGTTTACTGATTAATTAGGAAAAGGGAGGCGGCAGCAACGCTTTGCACCGGCCTGGCTGCCTCCCTGCTGACAAAGCTGCGCTGCTCCTCGAGAGCAACGCTGGCATCTTCAGTGGATGGGACACACATTGATTTTTATAACTTTGCTTAAGTTATAGCAGCTGCAAAGCCAGCAGCCGCCGTCGGCTGCCTCTGAGCCCGAGCAAGTCTAGGGCATTGGGATCCCAATGGGAGCCCCCTCAGCGGGTGCAAAGTGTCCCCTGCAGCCCTGCGGGTCCCGAGGCACCCACAGCCTGCACATGCCGGGCAGAGCCACTCGGCAGCGAGCATGGGCACCGACACGAGGCAGGGAAGCGGCGCCCGGCTGCCCGCACGGGAGCCTGGCGTGAGTGGGGGGACACGCAGCCGCATCCACCACGTGGCTGCACCGGCCCCGGCCCCTCGGGCTCGCTCGGAGCCAGCCGGGCACCGCGCGCCAACAGCACCCGTGACGGGCTCCAGGTCCCCAGCTGGCTGGCCTGAAAAGCGATGGGGCTCCAGGTCCCCCGGCCCCCTCAAAAACGGCACACGGGCTGCGCGGCACCTCCGTGCACACCGGGAATGCCTGGGGCTCTGCAAGCCACGCTGTTCTCTAAGCAGTTCCACAAATGACGCAGCGAATGCGAGGCGAGGGCAGGCGCTCCCCTCTAGCCCCTCGGTCCCAGTCTGTACTTTGCACTGTTCATTGTTCTCCATTTCCACAGCTGCAAGGTTTAAATGAGATTAACAAAATTATTTTTAAAATAGCTAGCCTCAGCAATGCAGAAATCGGTCTTGGCTAGAGGAGCCGAAGCACGATTGAAGAGACAAGAATAAACACAGGCTACAGAAGCAGCTTGATGGAGGCCACGAGCTCCTTCCTTCTTGCATTCCCAGGCCCGTCTTGAGCCATCCAGCTGCTCTGGCCGCCGCGGAAGCTGCGCGCACGTGCACGCATGTCTACCTCGAGACCGGGAGGAACTCCAGCACTCCCTAAATAACTGTTGGCCATGCCCAGAAAAGGAGAACGCGGCACTGGGCAAGATCAGCATCCCAAAAGGTCCAGTGGTGAGAGCGAGGAATCTGTAAGTGATGATAAGAAGCAATTCTCCCAAGTCCGCTATCACCAAAACACAGAGAGATGTTCCCACAGCTTTTTCTTCATAACTATCAGGGACTCAAGTCGAGGCTTGAAAGTTTTGCTTGGTGCTTAGCAAGAAAAACAACCACCGCCTGCGGAACTGCAGCAGCAGCTTCAAGGACGCGTTCGTTTGAAGTGCTCACACCCGTAAATAGAAGTGCCCGTTGACGGGGGAAAGGAACCTGTTCCTGCTGCAAACTCGGTACCGCTCCAGACCGCTCACACACCTGAGGTTTCTGCAGACCGTTCTGCTGCAGCAATAAATACACAAGGGCAGAACGTCCCACGAGGACGGGCAGCCAGGCCGAGCCCCGGCGCGGCGGGCAGGGTCACGCTGCACAGCGGCAGCACGTGCCGCAGGACGCGGGAATGTCCGCATGCTGCAGGGGGGAAAGCCGAGCAGGGCGGCAGGAGCAGGACGAGGGGCTGCGCACGCCACCCCTGTGACCAAGAGAAGCTGAATTAAACACAAAGGGGTTTCGTGCTGAAGCCAAGGCCACCACCAGTGCTGCCATGGCGAGAAGGGCCGCTCTGGCCACAGGCCCTGCCCCAGGGTGCCCTGGGGATGCGGCACGAGCCGGGCCCCCCGACACTGCGTGCAGGGACTGTTGGGGCTGGACACGGTGCCTCCAGGGCCAGCCCTGCAGCAGGGAGCGCCTGGGCTGCACAGAGGGAGCAACCGGCTCCAGGGTGTCCCCCACAGCACGAGGCCGTGCCCGGAGCACAGGCTGCATCTGCAGGGAGAGCCCGGCACAACACAGGCCGCTCCAGGGCCGTGCCCGGCAGAGCAGGTGCCAGAGCCAGCGGGCGGTGGCTCAGAGGGCAGCGCAGAGCAGCAGGGCAGGGAGTGATGGACGAGCGCACGGAGAGAGTGCGGCAGCTGGCGCGGGGAGCGCGCCGACTCACACACGTGTATGCACACACATAGATGTGTATATACACACACACATACGTGTATATACATGCACACATATCCATGCTCACAGCCCCAACACGCCTCGACACAAGGGGCAAGACGTGCCCTGAACTGCAGCACACAGATACCCTGCATGAGCCTCGTCCTTCCTGCCTGCATCTGCAGATAAGGTTTTTAAGGGCGCTGTTTTGGAGTTTCTTGTTCTGTGTTTTCTTCCCTTCCCCGCCCCCTCTTTTAGCGAGGGCTGCTGCTTAGGACACATCTGGTTTAGATTTGCAGCGACTTGGGGCCTTCGCTTCAGCGCAGACTGCGAGGGAGGGCAGTGCGAGGGGAGCCCTGCGGAGCTCTGTGCTCCACCACACCGCGCTCCCTCCCTGCCACCGGCCCGAGCAGGAGCCGCGCTCGGGCCCGGCCGCAGCGGGCGCCGGGGCAGCCACGGCGCCCGCGCTCCCTCGCGCGCTGAGCCCCTTGCAGTGGAGCACAGCGCTGCCTCTGCGCTGCTCCAGGGGACGGGAGCTCCCGCGCCCACCCCACCCACAGCGGCGGGGACAAACCCGTACACAAAAACACGTCCTGTTGTTTGCAAGAGGCACCACACTCAGGGGATATCTTTGCGCACGGCTGTTACGGCCCGGCCGCCAAAGGCCATCGCTGTTGGTGTGTGAGAGCACAGCACCCTGAGGCGCCTGTGAGCGACACCCACACGGCCGCCCACGCGTGGCGACCTGCCAGGGCGCCCGGGAGCTGCTCTGCTCCGCTCTGCTGTGCTGCACTGCGCTGCACACAGGGCAGGATGCAGCGGCCGTGCCCGGCGCCGCGGCCGCCTCGCAGGTGCCAGCCCCGCGCTCCTGCTTCACGGTGCAGCTGGCAGCAGCGGCACGGGCTCTGCACCTTGCATTTGCAGCATGCAATCAGCTTAAGTTGTCTAAATAGCACTGCTTAAACAATTGTTTTTTCATATGGATATAGCTTGGTTCTCTTTCCAGACAAACACAGCCAGGACAAAAGCTTTGGGGGTACCTGTAGTAACTACCTGTGCTAACTCTCACAGGACGATTTCCCAGACCACAAGAGCTCTAAACCGGGCAAGCCCCCGCCTGCCTGGGTGAGCGTCCTGCCAGCCGAAACCCCAGCGAGGACAGAGACGAGCAGCAAGGAGCAGCAAGCGCAAGGGGAGACACTTGCTAGGGGAGAGCAACATATTTTCCAGTAAGTGGATTTTCCTCCGCTTAAGCCCAGGAGCAGCTTAGTGCTTAGTGCTGGAAGAGGCGGGGAGAGGGGAGAGCGGCCGCCGGCGCGAGCTGCCCTGGAGCTTGCCACACTGACAGGGCGCCCGGTGCTCCAGCACCGACAATACAGGCTTCAGCTGCAGGGGCACTGATAACACATCTGCACACACGTCTGTTCTCTGAGACCTTCCGAGACCTCCTAAATTCAAAGCTCAGTGCAGAGGCGGAGGGTGGTTCTGCTGGGCTGAGCTCAGCCCAGCGCAGGGCAGGACAGCCCAGGGCCCTGGCACTGTCTGTTACTCCGAACCCGAGACCCTGGGATGCTCTGCAAGCGAAGAAAAGGATTCTGGCAAAGCAGCCAAGAGAAGTGCCAAGGCAGCAGCATCATGCTGGCCGGGGAGCCTCTGCCCGCTTGATTCCAGCTCGCCAGGGCTGCTGCTCTGTTATGGGAGACGCTCCAATCTGGCACCATATCGGCAAAGTGCAAGGAGAGAACCAGGAAAACAAAATCAACGGACCAATTTCTAGGTCAGGTCAATGCAGTACTAGCTGGACCACTGGTCCTGGAGAGAAGAGCAGCGTCTTCACGCTTTAGACAGTGGCATCAGACGAGCTTTCATGTAATTGCTGCTTGGCTGCTGGGTTCCTCCTGCCAACCAGCAGGACTGGTTGGTGAGCGGCTTCCCAAGTACGAAGGGCCCCATCCGCACGGCTCTGAGGACACTCTGGGTGCCGGGCCCGGCGCTCCCGCTCCATGGAGGAGACCTGGAGAGAGGCCGCGCGGAGAGGCCGCGCTGCCCTGCAGCCGGGAGCCACGCAGAGCTGCAAGGGGCGCAGCACAAAACTTCAAAGCCTCAGACGCTCTATTTGCATGAGAGCCCAAAGCCCTTCAGCTTCAAAAGACACAGCTAATACCACTGCGCAATTCTATTTGGTAAAAACAGCACTGAGTTAATTACATACGTAGCTGTAAGAGCAGATCACAGGGAAAAACATCTTCCTGCATTAATACGCACACAGAAGAACACAGCAAGCAAGAGATTAAAAAAGGGAAAAACCAAAGCCCTCGAAATGCTGAGCCACAGAGAAAAAACAACATAAACTCCCACTCCTGCGCTGCCTAGGATGCTACATGGTCACCTGCCTCCTACCACGCTTGATCACTGCCTGAAATACGTTGTCTGCTCCAAATCCTGCTCACGTTACACTAACGCCCGGGGCCGGAGCAGCCGGAGATGCACTCGAGCGCAGCCGCCCCGAGCCAGGACACGCTTATGGATATGGCAGACAGCCCCGCGGGACGGCCACGGGACACCTACACACAGGACCAGGCTTCCCTGGTCTGGCTCTGCCAGCTTAGGGGACGCAGCACACCTCCGGAAGGCCAGATGAGGTTTATCAGACAGGGATCAGCGACAGGCACTGGGAACAGACACTGAAGGTGCTGCCACAACGCAGGCCACCCGAGCACGCGTTTCCTCACCTTTCGAGCAAGTCGAGCAAGAAGTACCCGTGAGCCCGGGCAGGTACTGCAGGAGGCAGAAGCTCCCAGGGGAAGCCACAACAGGGCCCCGCAGCCCGAAGCTCCCAGGACCCGCTCCACAGCATCACCCTGAAAGCCTGGAACGGTCCCGAGGTTCCCTGGGAGGGTCTCCAGCCCGCGGCATGTGGGGCAGAACTGGGGCAGTACAACATATAGAACTCAAATGGCAACTTGGCTCTCCTAGTGATTTGAAATACTTTTGGCACTAAAAAGATGGGAGATAGCCAACTTTACAACAAAAATAACTTTCATCTCTGACCCAGATTAACTTATTAGCTATCATTAATTTGTAAGCCCAAGATCATTGCAAATGAGCAGTCCTTTTCCTCGCTTTTGCCAGCTTTACGTCTCATTTGGCACAGTCCTATAGGATGACTACGTATAGCTGGGGAAGGTTTTTTCCCCTTCAGGCAGCAATAAGGAAAAAAATCACTTGCAAAGGCAGCAGTGTGAACGCAGGAGCCCAAGAACCCAGGCCGACCCCAGGCCTCGCGGGGCTCTAGTGGGAGTTTTGCCATCTGTGGTTTATTTATCTCAGCTGGCAACATTTAGGAGTCCGTAAGGGAAGAGTACTCAGTTGTGCCTGAGCTCTCAGAAGGGAGAGGGGCTGAGGGTGCCTGGCAGTGGGTGCTGCCATTCCAGGAGGCCGGGCTGCATGCGGTGCCCCGGGCAGCCGCAGCCCCACGGGGCTGCTCCGCGCAGCTCCCGCAGTCGCAGTGCCCGCTGCAGAGCTGCCCACTGCCCCTGCCCGGCTGCTCGGGCTCTGCCGGGCGCCGGCAGCGCCGGGCAGGCGGCTCTTCCACAGAAGCGGCTCCATGGAGCCGGGTGCCTTGGCTGCTGCGTGGTGCCCGCACCACATGCGGATGCCCCGCGGCGCCGCGCTGCCCGCAGCCCCCGCGACCTCCCTGCACAGCCGCCTCCCGGCGCAGTGACGCGGGAGGCGCTTGCGGGTCCTCCTGACACCAGGGGCACTTTTTGGGTCCTCCCGCCTTCGAGCCGCGCGGAGCGGAGCAGTCAGCCCCGACGCTGGGTGCGGGAAGGAGCGTGTGCCACGAGGATGGCACGTGCCGGCGTTTTCCTGGGAACAAAGTGAGACTCCGCAGCGTCTGCCAGACTTCATCCAAGGTTTTACTGGCTAGTGGGCAGCTTTGCACTGCTTAAACCACCTGGACAGCTTAAAAAACACCGGCAGCAGCAAAGAAAAACAACATATATGCACCTTGCACCATGGACTTGAGCTCAAAACCACGAGGTTTCACCCAACACATGACTTCATATACTTGAAGTTTATTCAATTATCAGGCCATGCTCTACTATTTATTATTATTACTGTTTGGTAAATGGAAAATAGAAGACAACTTCAGAGTACTTGCAGGTTCCTAAGCCCAAACCTGGGATCTCCTTATGGCAGATTCCACAGTAACCGGGCAGATCCCATTTCCCCGCAAAGGGGCTGCTCCTCTTTTGCAGGCAGTTCACACAAATACGACATGGTTGCACAAACTAAAGCATCTCTTTACACGTAGATGCACTGGGCTGCTACCACGTCTGCAGGTCCCACCGCTGCTCCAGGCTGAACAGCCTGTGTCTCTGGGAAAGCCGGCGTTGGGCATTTCCCCAGCCCGCGGGCAAACGGGGAACTGAATTCACCTGCTTTAAATCTTGTGTGCCAGTGGTACCAACGGCACCGTGTGCCTCCAACACCGGTGTTATCGGCTCTGGGGCGCTCTGGGCCTGGCACCGAGGGCTGGGGGAAACGTGCCAGGACGCGGCACCTGCGGCGGGGCCTCGGGAGAGGCAGAAAGGGGGGTCCTGAGCGACGGGAGCAGGGCAGGAGCGGCCACGAGCAGCGGACAGAGGCGACAGCAGCAGAACCGCGTGGAGCTGCGGCCGGCCCCGCTCCCCTCGTTCCCGAGGGACCCCCGCAGCAGGCCCCTTCCCGCAGCAACCGCCGCTTCCCGGGTCCTGCGGCCGCAGCCGCTCCCGTTGCCGCGCTTCCCCGCGCCAGGCCGCTCCGCGGGCGCGGGCTGCCGGTGCAGCTGCACCCCGAGCTGTGACGGCGGACGGAGCCGGCGGGAAGGAGCCCCGAGCAGCGGGATGAAGCCAGGGCGCTCCGGAGCCGCTGCGACGGCGCCTCGTCCCTCGGGACAGCGCGGGGCTCTGCGGACACCGCGGCTCCGCTCGCGCCCTCTCCTCCTCCTCGCTCAGCAGCCGGGGCGGCCGAGCGACCCCCGAGCGCACCCCGAGCCGCCCCCGCTCCGTACTCCATTTCAGCGTTATCTGACGCAACCGCAGCGCTACCCCTGGCGCAGGGAGCGCTCCCGGCCGCGCTTCCCCGTGGGGCGGGAAGGGCTGGAGCGGACAAAGGAGCCGGGCCCGGCGCGCGCGGCCGCCTACCGCGGATGGCGGCGATGAGCGCGTTGCCGTCCTTGATGACCTCCTTGATGAACTTGTTGGTGCGCTCCAGCTCCTGCTCGTAGCACTTGAGGCGCTCGCGGAAGTCGGGGCTGTCCAGGTAGCAGTCGCTGAACTCCAGCGGCGGGTGCCCCATGGCGGCGCCGCCGCCCCGCGCTGCCGCCCGCCGGGCTACGGGCGGCTCGGGGGCCCGCCCATCGCGCGGCGCCGCCTCCGCCCCGGTGAGCCGGTCCGGTTCGGCTCGGCTCGGTTCGGTTCGGTTCGGTTCGGTTCGGCTCGGTTCGGCCCCGCCCTCGCCTCAGCGCCGCGCCCAGCCGCGGCGGGCGGAGCGCACCGGCCACGCCCCCCCGCGCCGCTCCGGGCGGGGCCGCCGCCGTCGCCAGGCAACAACGCAGCCGTTGCCAGGCAACAACGCAGCCGTCGCCAGGCAACAACGCGGCCCGCCCCGGCTGCGCCCCCTCTTACACTGGATTAATTTAGGCTTAACACAGGGATTAAAGGAGCAAATTGTTTATTTCCTCTTTATTAGGCAAAAACAGGGAGATTCTGCCAGACGCTTTCCTAAAGGTTTAGATTATAAAGCGTTTTAGCAGACAAAAATTTACTTTAAAATAGCATAATGAAAAGCCCCATTCTATTTAATTTTCATCCCAAAGTTCACAGGTGCGCCCCCTTTCAGCAGGTTTAATAAGAGACTAAAGACAAACGGGCTGTGTCTGAAAACGGCTCGGGGCGGCGTCGGGGGCGGGGCATAAACAAGCACT